>SDVV010023278.1:0-12786 GCA_016164225.1 Gammarus roeselii | reverse complement strand
CTTTGAGGAGTTATTGCAAGGGAGGTCGGTGGTGACCCATAACAACTATAGAGAGAAGAGCCTTTGAGGAGTTATTGCAAGGGAGGCCGGTGGTGACCAATAACAACTATAGAGAGAAGAGCCTTTGAGGAGTTATTGCATGGGAGGCCGGTGGTGACCTATAACAACTATAGAGAGAAGAGCCTTTGAGGAGTTATTGCAAGGGAGGTCGGTGGTGACCCATAACAACTATAGAGCGAAGAGCCTTTGAGGAGTTATTGCAAGGGAGGTCGGTGGTGACCCATAACAACTATAGAGAGAAGAGCCTTTGAGGAGTTATTGCAAGGGAGGTCGGTGGTGACCCATAACAACTACAGAGAGAAGAGCCTTTGAGGAGTTATTGCAAGGGAGGCCGGTGGTGACCCAAAACAACTATAGAGAGACGAGCCTTTGAGGAGTTATTGCAAGGGAGGCCGGTGGTGACCCAAAACAACTATAGAGAGAAGAGCCTTTGAGGAGTTATTGCAAGGGAGGCCGGTGGTGACCCAACACAACTGTAGAGAGACGAGCCTTTGAGGAGTTATTGCAAGGGAGGTCGGTGGTGACCTATAACAACTATAGAGAGAAGAGCCTTTGAGGAGTTAGTGCAAAGGAGGAGGTCGGAAGTTTGTTCCATTCTCCGACAACTCTATACGTGAAGAAATTGCGCGTGATGTCGAGTGAGAAACGTTTCCCAACTATTTTATATCCATTGTTCCTAGTCACTCCGTTTGTATCTAGAGTGAAAAGACTCGCTCGGTCGACGTTTTCCTTACCCTTCATAATCTTCCACACTTTTATCATGTCGCCTCTGACTCGACGTTTCTCTAGCGAATGAAGATTAAGTTGACAAAGCCTGTCTTCATACGATTTATTCCGCAGCGAATGGATGAGTTTGGTAGCTCTACGTTGAACCTTCTCAAGTTTAATAACGTCTTTTCTAAGGAATGGAGACCAGAATTGAACGGCATACTCGAGATGCGGTCTAACAAATGCATTAAATAACTTGAGCATACTGTACTTGCTTTTGTAAGAGATAGAGCGGGATGTCATACCTAGCATTTTGTTGCCTTTCTAGGCAGCATCGCTACATTGCTTGCTGCTTTTCAAGTCGTTACTAATGATGACACCAAAATCTCTCTCTTCGGTGACGGGAATGAGTTTTTTCCAGACATTGAATATTCGTGTTTGGGGTTATGGAGACCTATGTGCATAACTTTTTAATTTGTCTACATTAAATATCATTTGCCACTTCTCTGACCAATCAACAAATTTGCTCAAGTCTAGTTGGATCTGCTGATACTCTAGTTCAGTTTGCACTTTTCCTCCGATCTTAGTATCGTCTGCAAACTTGCTAATGTTTGAGAGTACGTTGCTATCGAGATCGTTAATGAATATTATAAAGAGAATTGGCCCCAACACGGATCCTTGAGGCACGCCGCTTGTAACTTTACCCCATGGGGAGGAAGCTCCGTTAAGTACAACTCGCTGTCGTCTGTCCGTAAGCCAGCATTTTATCCAGCTGTTAAGCTCGCCTCGAATACCGATGCTGTGCAATTTACTAATTAGGCGCTTGTGGGGGACTTTATCAAAGACCTTTTGAAAGTCAAGGTAAATGATATCGATTGGAGATTTTGTGTCGTGGATTTTGATTATATTTCTGAAAAGAGTAGCAGATTTGTGAGACAGGAACGGTTGTGCCTAAAGCCATGCTGGGAGTCGCCAATCAATTTGTTTGATTCTAAGAATTCTGTAATTTTATCCGTTATCAAACTTTTCATCAACTTGCCAATGACTGAGATGAGACTAATTGGACGGTAGTTGCCGGGACAATTTATGTCCCCTTTTTTAAAAATTGGGGTAACATTGGCCTCTTTCCATTTAGAAGGGCAGGTGCCATTTGTGTGAGGTTGGGTGAAAATGTTTGATAAATGTTCGGCGATTTCGTTTCTAGTCCCTTTTAAAATTATAGGATGAATTTGGTCTGGACCTGGAGATTTGGGGACTTTCAATTTATTTATATATTTAATAACTTCGACGGGGGAAAAGTAAGTTCACTGTGGTGAGGGCTTCAATTTGTTTTGCCGCTACGATATCCCCAGGATTAGGAATATCCTGATTCTCTAACGTAAATACAGAGCAAAAGTATTCGTTAAGTAGAACACTCATTTTGGTGTCATCCGTTTCTAGCTCACCAACATCGTTCTCGAGAGGACCTATTACAGATTTTACATTTTTTTTTGCTCGAAAAATAACTAAAAAATTGTTTCGGTTTAGTTTTGGCATTGGCAGCAATTTCGTTTTCATAATATTTTTCCTTACGTTTCAGGACCCTCTTTAGATCTCGTCTGCAAGTTTTGTATTCATTTTTTGCTACATCGTCATGTGGATGTCTCTGCTTATCCGAGTGCTTTGCTTTCTTTTGTGAATGAAGGCGCTGCAATTCTCCTTTCCAGTACTTGGGCTGATAGGCTGTTGTTCGCCTGTTTTTGCGCGGGATATGCTCATGTTCGATATTTTTAAGCGCAGTCAAGGAATAGTCAAGCGATTGATTGACATCTTGTCCGAGGGTTATATTTGCTGACGTTATTGACTCTCTTAAGCCATTAAAATTGGCTAATATGAAGTTAGGGACTTTTTCGCAGTTTGTTGGTGTTTTCAACTCAAGCTCTATCAAAAAACGGATATAGTTGTGGTCAATAGTTCCGAGTGGTTCGCCTACTTCGACGTTCGTGACATGAGAGTCGCTTGCACTAAATAGGAGATCAAGAATGTTGCTACCTCTTGTAGGTGTCTTCACCATTTGAGTCATGAACTTGTCGTCTGCAAAATCAATGCGACGTTGGCCGGTGGCAGTACATTCGTCTTATTCCCAATCAATGTCGGGGATATTGAAGTCGCCAAGCACAATACTGTGTTGTGTTGTGACAACATCGACGAGGGTGATGTAAAGATCGATATCATACAAATCTTGCTTTTTGGGGGGCGATAGACGAGAGTGATTTGACATTTTATGTGTTTGCCGACTACTTTGATTGATACTATGTCGTGCCTGTTGTTTGGAATGATAACTTCTAATATTTGCAGAGTGTTTTTCACGAGAAACAGCACTCCTCCGCCCTCTCGGTCTTGTCTATCTTTGTGAAATAGTGAGTAACCGGGTAGAGTAAATTCGCCTAAATAATGCCTGGTGCTCGATTTCACCACGATTCTGTGATAGCTATTATGTCGATACTTTCATTCAATGCAAGGATACCTAATTCTTCGATTTTGTCTCTGAGACTTCTAGCGTTTACGTAGTAACATTTGAGAGTACCGTTAGTCACATTGACTTGATTTGCTTGTTTTATTTTGCTTCTACTCTGAGGTCTTGTGTCAGATCCAAGACTTTCGTTTTCGTTTACACGGGTTATACTAGCGGAGCTGTCACTACTGCCTCTAACTCGGACTGGATTGATGACAGGAACTGTTTTGCTAGGACCTGTGGTGGTGTTTTGATGGGCACTAGTATTTGTTGTGTATCTCGTGTTGAAACGGGCGGAGGTCGCTGTGTCGTTTCGTCGGGCACTGCTGGCGGAGTTGTTGGTATGATATCGTTTTCGTTTTTGACTTATTTTCGTTGACAAGTCCAGCGCCGATGTTTGTAAGGATGTTTTCGATAGTATCAAGTCCATACGTGTCAATGCAAGCCTTTTTGGTGATTCTATTAAAGTTATAGTACTTTGGGTCGATCATCGTATCCCAATGATCCGAAAAAGAGATTTTCTGGGCTTTGCAGAAAGTTGCTAGGCGATTGTTAAGTGAAATCATCTTCCTTAACTTATATCTACTTTGGTTCGGATGGAGCAGGATGCCAGTGACATGGAGGTTCGCGTGTGAGGGTTTGATGTTGTTTAGCATGGCTTCATACACTTTCCATGTCAATTCCGTCTACGTCACGTCTTTAGCTCCGATTTGTATTATAATTCGCTTAGATGAATGTATCCTTTCCTTTGCAATTATGCCTGCGACCTCGTCAAGTTTCAAATCGGCTTGGCCGAGTATTTTCAGTTGAATTCTCCCTTTTCGCTGATTTGATTTGAAGGAGGTGACATTGTAATCACCAATCACAATAATTTCCTCTGTGTTCGGAGAGTCCATTACATCGGGCAATACATCGAATCGGTTACGTGTATTGGGTGAAAAGTGGTTAGATTGTGGTTCGACCTGAGTTGCATTGTCATAGCGTGGCTGCCTCCTACTATCTACAGTTGAGTACAGTGCCTCGCTATCTTTGACTGAGTTTATTGTCGGTTTAATGCGATCGTTTGTCTCAGCGTCTAGAGTCGAAATATTCTTGGCGAGTTCGGAGTCTAGGTGCACTTGGAGTTCTTTCACTTGATTTTGGGTGGCCTCGACAGTTTATTTGACAGCTGCTAATTCGCTGCTTATCAGATCTTTGAATTCGTGAAAATTTTACAGCACGTTTTCCAATTTCAGTTCAACAGCTATCAATCGGGTCTCCGTGTTGACTGACTCTGTTATGGCAATGTCTTGCACTCCCCGTTTGAGGGACTGCTACGCAAAGTCCTGCCAGAGAAAGAAGAGCTTTGGCAATCCATTATTTCGGCTGCGTACGAGATGTGGCAGATGCCACATTCTAGCTTAACCTGAACCATCCTGGACTGTTATAGAATTTACCGTTGGTAAAATGGACCGTTAGCCCGAGTTCTATTTTTTCGTGATTTCTTGTAGACAGCAGGTATGAATGCAATACTATAATTAGATGGGGGATGTGACAATTATAACGACGATTCGAAAAGGGAATTAAAATGGGAATAATACGAATGAGAGTCGGATGCGCGTATCGTCGGATGCGCGTTAGCGCAAGGTTATTTTCTTTTGCGAGATTTGGGTTGAATGCGAAGCTTAACTAACTTATAGCTGCTCCCATCTGCTTTTCAATAAGGGAATGATATCATGGTCCTGGGCACCAACCTTGTACCAGATATGACCGGCGGAGTATCAGAAGATGAGGAAAAAATAATTACAATTCAGTACGTGGGGTGTTATGAAATCGTAGCACGATTCTTAGCTGCAAGATGTTAAATGGTACAATACAATGTATGTGGGCAATAGCTGATTGTACGCGGGTTATAGCTGATTGTACGTGAGTAATGGCTGATTGTAAATAGCTGATTGCACGCGTAAAATAGCTGATTGTCCGCGGGTAATAGCTGAATTTACGTGGGTAATAGCTGATTGTACGTGGGTAATAGCTGATTGTACGTGGGAAATAGCTGTGGTGACCCATAACAACTATAGAGAGAAGACAAAAGAGGTGAAGCGGGTGGTGAGGAGAGCTAAGAGTGACGCTGATGATAGGTGTGGCAGACGGTTGAGACCGAATTTTGGAAATAAAAATATGTTCTAGAAAAAGGGGAAGGGAGTGAGCAAGGGGAAAACCGGGGAGGAGTAGGGGGTTAAAATGAAAACGGAAGGTTGTTATTTGGAAGGGCTGATGTACTGAGGAGGTGGCCCGAGTATATTGATGAATTGTTAAATGTTAAGGATGCCAGAGAGGCTGACATTTTTGATGTGTGTGGTAGTGCACGGATGCCGGTTGTGGTCGAGACTTACTGCGGACATTATTAAGAAAGAGGTACAATAAGCGCTAGATGTGATAAAGGCAGGGAAAGCCCCTTGTTATACGCAGCGTTCCGACTGAGTTCTGGAGTAGGGATAGTCGAATAGCTGACGAGGCTACTGAATCTGTGTTTTGGGTCGGGCGTGGTGGGAATGGAGTGCCGCAGTGATCACATTTTCCCACATTATGAGGGCTAAGGAGAAAAAAAATTATGTTACAACTCGAGAGGTATCACTGTGTTATGTATTATACGTGGGACAGGATGTGTTCCGGGACACATGGATCTGGAAAAGGCCTACAACAGGGTCGTCAGTAAAACGCCATGGATTGTGTTGCGTTTGTTTGGGGGTAGTGGAAATCTGTTAAAAAGGTTTCAGAGTTTCTACTTCAGCAGCAAAGCACGTGTCAGAGTGGGAAGCGAGGTGAGTGCTTTTTTCATAGTGAATGTTGGACCGATACAAGGCAGCGTATGTCTCCCTGGCTGTTCAATCTCTGCACGGAAGGAGTGGTCAGGGAGGTGAACGCGAGTATATTGGGTCATGACATAGAGCTGTGGGAAGCAAATGAACGGAGCCGGCAGTTGAGTCAGTTACTGTTTGAGGATAATACCGCACTGGTGGCGGATTCGGCGTTAAAGTTGTGTATGCTATTGTCAGAATTTTGTAGACGCGGGAAGTTGAAATAGGCAAAAGTTAGGTTATGAGATGTTCGAGGAATGTCGATGTGAACAGAATTAGTGTCCTCCTAAAAGAAGAGTAATTGGAATAGGTTCAGGGTTTTAAGTAGCTGGGCTATCGTGTGGAGAAAACTGAACTAGTGTGAACTGAGGTGAAGTCGCAAGTGAAGGAAAGTATGTGAAGGGCTGGGTGCACTGAAGAGCTTATTGAGCTGCATGATGTAGGGAATAGAAGCAAAGAGAGATTGTATAAGGGGTAGTTTTTCCGACAGCGCTTTACGGGTCTGAGACATGAGGGCGAGAGCACCAGCGGAAAGAACGTTGAAGGTCTTGGAGATGAAATACATGAGGGGCTTTGCTTGTGTGACGCTGAGACAGGATCAATTACGACGTTGTTCGATTAGAACGGAGATGGTGAAAAAGTTGGTCGGCAGATTTGATTCACGTGTTCTGGGTTAGCTCGGACACATGGTGATGATAACTGATGGAAGATTGGTGAGGACAATGATGAAGGCGGGGGTAAGTGTCTTAGGTCTAGTGATAGGCTTAAGTTTGGGTGGATGAATGACGTGAAGCATGTCGTTAGGAAGGAGAGTTATAAGTATAGAGGTGGCAAAATAGCGTGCAACGAATAGGCGTGAGTGGAGTGGTTGGGGGAAACCCGGTTACTGCGATGCAGCAGGGGTAACCCAGTTTTGTTGTCGGGCCCTGCTGCTGACACTGCCTAGGACCGACTCCTGGCCCAGAATGTGTGTTGCGAGGACTCCCAGTCTGACACAATAGCGCAAAAGGGCTAAGTTTGATTGAGTGTGAGTGCAAGAGGAGTCGGCGATACGGCTTGCGGTCGGCCACCCTCCTTCCTGGGGGATTCGGCCTAGTGTCTGTATCTGCAAGATTTGTAATTAGAATCAAATCAAATCATTTATTGAAGCAACTCAACTGTAAAAAATAGTACAACAAGCCCCTGTACAAGCTCTTTATTTTTTGGCCAACAAACAACACGTGCACAAACATCACTCGTACTTACAATGCTATTGAACAAACACGCAGCCCCATGAACCCACTCACATACAGAAACACACCCCTCACCCTCGCAAGGATGCATATGGTCAAACTGAAGAAAAGTTAGTGTTCCATGGAGTATCCCATTGGTAGTTTCCTGCCTTCTCAGTGAAATTGCTATGTCGAAGAAATTAAATGAGGTAATTTGGCAAAACAATATTGCACAATACGATGATAACTATAAAGCGTATAAATGTAACACTTACCAGTCTAGCGGGGTCGTTTGTTGATGTTAATACGTGCAGCGGGTGATTGTCGGAGCCACGAGTGGCAAACATCCACTCCGACGTTCCGTGGAGAGCTGATATAGCTCTTGCTCCCTGGAAAATGCCCCCAAAAAATTACTTCATTAAATTGGGTGTGAATTTATCAATATGTTTTTATTTTACCTTATAAGTAACATCATTGCGGAAATTGGAGTACTACATATTATATATTCCCAAATAGGTAAAGGTGACAAGCGAGGTATTGAATGGGAAACGGAGATGGACCACGCTAGAGTTGAATGATTGACCATGTTCAAATGTTCTAACCCAAATATCTAAAACAGGCCGATTGAAGTCATTCGCTCTATAGTTTTAATAGTTCCAGAAACCTATTTTCTCGTTTGAGAAGACATATTTTCTCAAACGCAGTCATTCAAGTATGTATGGCAGCAACATGCAAATGTAGTTGCCAATCATGATAAACTGGCATGAACACAGCTGTGAGTATAGTGGCAGCTGCTCTGTTAACTGCTATACAACGAAGACTCCCCAGCTGTCATAGTCTACACAGCGGGATCAGTTCAGAGCTAAGATGAAGGCGAGCTTCAAATCACTGCTACCCTTTGAACTCCCTTGGATGAAGTGCTCTCAAGTCTGAAGATGCTGAGCCACTCCATTAATCTCATGGAAGGCGGCTAGATAGTAGTAAAATTATAACATTGGACTGGGGCGGTAATGAAGCTGGTTGATATTTAGTCAGGATTTCTTTAATACTGCTTCAAACATCTGTCAAAATGGTAGCTTGACGTGGAATTCTTGAAAGATTTCTATACGTTTTGCAAATATTAACACGTGTAAGGTGAATATACTGTCATGTAATGGATAAAAAATTAATTCAATCGAATAAAGGGTGGTCAGAAGCGCTAAGAGGAACAAGGAAAACAATGTCGCTAATCTGACCAAGCGCAGTCCAAAAGAGTTTTTCCCTTAGGTGAATAAGTGACGTGTTGTTTGTGGCAGCATTGGCCACTTACAATAAGTGCAAGTTGACCTAATATCATCCGATGCAGACACGTCTAAAATACTCAAAGAATACTATACAACCGTCTTTACAAATGGAATTGTGAATGATATTCCATACGTTGAACTGTCTGGAAAAGTGCAACCATTGGAAAAGATTCACTTCCTCCTTGATGAAGTATAGAGGGCCAACTCACTAAATTAAACATTTACAAATCTACAGAATCAGATAATCTGCATACAAGTATGTTTCGGAATGTATCCGAAATTAAAAGTACTCCACTGAAGAAGGTATTTTACCAGACTATAGTTGCTGGAATTATCCCAGAGGATTGGAAACAGCAATCATCACAGCCGTATTAAAGAAGGGTAGTAGTCAAATGAACTTTAATATTAAAAAATGCACTCCTATGCACAATAAACATTCTGATTGCTTGAAGTTGAAGAATCAAGTGGCTGCTAGCTCCAAGAAAGGCAATACAGTCATTCGCAATATGTAGGAAAATATTCGCTATAAGTGTAGAGACATCGTACTTCCGTTATAAACACCAAACTTCAGTCAAATGATATTTGCGGTACAAGTTTGATCCCACGCCTAGGAGAGGATAGTACCAAGATGGAACACGTTCAGCGCCGAGCAACATAAATGATTCCGGAACTGAGAAACAGAACATTTCCGCTACGACTCGACGAACTCAAACTGACAACCCTTGAATGAAGACAACTAACAGGACAGTCAGATGCGACTGCCTTAAACATTCCGGTTTCCATCTCCTTCCGCCCCTATTCCATAATCCTTTCAAGTTTTATCTTGTTGTATGTGTGCTTCGTTCGCTATCCCCACTCTTCGTTCAAGGAAATAACTCGACTTAAGCACTTGTGCTCGTTTTGTTCCTTTAATCTAATCTAATCTACTGATGATGCTCTTTCTTACATCTGACAAAATCCAATTCCATGACTTAACAGCTCTGTATTTTAAAAAATTGTTGGAATTTTATGACGAGTACGGTGAGTATGCAAATCTATTTTGTCCAAAAGATTAGTCAGAAGGTTATTTCGTATCAAAAAATCGCCATCGGTGTAGCTTCATCAATTCAAGTCTTAGTGAACGAACACTATAAGGGAGATGCTTAGGATGTAACACAGTGGGAGTATATTCAATTGACAATATAGAAATGTAAAGCGTAGAACCGTCTGGTGCCTTGTGATAGTGTTAAACTGACTTACTTATGTCTGAGCTCTATATTGTTTTCATAAGCAGGCCTACAGTGAAAAAGAACGAGTGAGATTTTCGAGCAAAAGATGGCATGCAAAAATTGTTACACAATTTCGAATATTGTAAAGAATGTCACACTATTTGCAGAATTTCTCGGCAACAAAAGATATGTGATCCTTCAAGTTAGGTATCTCATGTGATATAACAACGAGACTTGTTTTTTGCTACATTAACAATAATTTGCTGGTCATTCAATTCAACCTGTTTGTCAAGGGCGGTTGTCTTCCTCCTGAAACATATCATATCCTGAATCTTGTCGAAATTTAACGTTAACTTGGCAGCTGTGAACCATCTTGAAATACATATTATTCTGTCGCTATATGGACCCTGGTACTCCAATATTAGTAGGTGGTGATTTTTTATTTCAACTCACTTAGGGTTTTATCTCTAGCGTTTCACAATAAAACAAACTGTGTAATGCTGTAATCACGCAACTAAAGTTTCAAGGTGGACTCAATCTGAAACTTTTCTGAGTTATACAAATATTGCAACTATGACATTTCTGTAATCGAACATGAATTACACCTACAAAGATTTTTAGTGAAGCATGTACTGTGTTCAGGAAAGCCTGGATATTCTTTTGATTTTGCCAAATTAGTTCAGTAGATACAAGGTTAGTACACAATCTAGCACGCAATGCCCTTTACAAAGCTTTGCGTACCTCAGGCAGCACTGATATAGAACGATATTTGTTTCTAATTTTGATTATTTATTCATAAATTATTAAGGTATTTCATTGATTGTGAGTATTTCGCCTAAAAAACTACTGGAGTTACTCATTGATGAATTGGATCAGAGAAGCTCGTATTCCTCCAGCAATTGCTTTAATTACATTTGTTTATCACATTTGTCCGAGCCAGTGATTTGTTTGGGTGGTTATCACAGCAACTTAAAGATTTGCTGTTCGGCATTTGATGTCGTTACTAATTATTGATTGTATTAGGGAACTAGGTATACAATTGAACAAATAATATACGGTTATACAAATCATATCTGAATCAGAGACGACCACATCATCAGAGCAACTAAATTCGAATGACTCGAGTCGTTGTAGTCCACAATACTTACTCACGATTTTTAAGACGTTTATGCTTTTACCTTGTCTGGTCTCCAGCGAATTGTGAATATCATTTTCACTAGCTAGTGGTCAGTTTCGTGTACGCAATTTTGTTACAATCATATAAATGTTTATGCGAGATGAAATCGACGATACAGTCTGCACCAATGGTTTAGCCAATTAAACCCGGTGTCCTCCACAGATTCATAGCTTATTCGTGGCGAAGCTCTATCGCAATGAAAAAATACACCTCAAACAGGTCAAGTGATCATAATTTAAAAAATTTTGCGATCTGATATCAGTCGTGAATACTCAACGCCTCATTTGAATTGTGTATATTTGGTCGACTTCTACGTTAGGTATTTACAATCGGTTTGTGGTGATAGTGAGAATTCGTCTCCTGTATGAAAATATGGTTATGGTCGGTGATATAAGAAATGGTCTCAGCTGCATCAGTTATACAATTGATGTCAATTGCAGAAACGTTATCCATTAGAGTGGCAGATCCAGCTGTTCTAAGCGTTAGTTTAGGAATTATCGTGTAGAAACAATGCAGTAAGAAACTATTATAATAGTCAGCTACTGAATTTTAACTGTGATAGTAAAGCAGATGTAAGTTGAAGTCACTCATAGTAAACACGTTGTTTTCATGAACTGCAAATGTCATCCATCGCCACAGCAACTTTTTATCGATATTTCAGAGGCGCTGCGATCAACCCTTTATATTCTTTCAACTTCATTATCTCAATAAATATGTAAAAAAATACGTTGAAATTCATTGAATTTTCAAAAACGGCCAATTTACAGGATTATGGAGAACAGTCGGCCTGATAAATATAAATAAACAAACACCTCCCTTATGACTCGTGTTATTATTCGTTTATAGAATGGAATCTACTAAATGATATCAGTCCTAAGATTTGTTTGTCAATTTGAATTCGCGAGTCCTAACGCAGATAGTACAAAATGTTACAGCGATTTGTGGCAAAGAAAACTCTTTCAAATGTACAGTATTTAAAGCCACGCTGCTAAAAGTGGTGTGAAAGGAACTTGAAAGGTGATGGAGCTCATTTCCCGGGACTCTACGACAGACCAGAACATTCGTTCTCAATTGCAATTCTGGATCGACTTTGCGAGGAACACTGTAGAAGTTACTTCAATATAGTGCACAGCGCGATCAAGGGAGCTCATGTTTTTAATTTGCTGATTGAGATGTCCAGTAACAAATTTGCAAGTTTGTTACTGTTTTCCCGAACACGGCAAGAATACAACGTTGTACTGTATGCAACAAATTATTACTAAGTGTTTTACTGCACGCAACAAATGATTACTAAGTGTTGTATTGCACGTAACAAAAGATTACTAAGTGTTGCACTGCACGCAACAAATGATTTAAGTGTTGCACTGCAAGCAACAAAAGATTACCTAGTGTTTTACTGCACGCAACAAATGATTTAAGTGTTGTAGTGCACGCAACAAAAGATTACTAAGTGTTGTACTGCACGCAACAAATGATTACTAAGTGTTGTACTGCACGCAACAAAAGATTACTAAATGTTGTACTGCACGCAACAAAAGATTACTAAGTGTTGTACTGCACGCAACAAAAGATTACTAAGTAATGTACTGCACGCAACAAAAGATTACTAAGTGTTGTACTGCACGCAACAAAAGATTACTAAGTGTTGTACTGCACGCAACAAAAGATTACTAAGTTTTGTACTGCACGCAACAAAAGATTACTAAGTGTTGTACTGCACGCAACAAAAGATTACTAAGTGTTGTACTGCACGCAACAAAAGATTACTAAGTGTTGTACTGCACGCAACAAAAGATTACTAAGTG
>SDVV010023277.1:0-12786 GCA_016164225.1 Gammarus roeselii | reverse complement strand
CATCCTCTCCACTTGGCTCTACATTTTGATCTAGCCTATTCACACCCATCAAAACCTAACATAACCTAACTTTATGTATGGTGTTCAGTCATTGCTATATACATATGAAGCCCTCCAAACGACTCTATATATCACTTTAACATATACTTCATTTATTTTGTTGCCACTCTCATCCCATATAAGTTAGCAGAGAGGAACCCATTTTCAATCTTAGATGGTTTGATTGTTTCGGGTAATTCATATTATTCCTGATTTTGACACAATTCTACGTCACTTTAACATATTATTCACACCCATCATAACCTGACCTGACCTTACGTACGGTGTTCAGTCATTGATATATACATATGAACCCATCCAGACAACTCTAAATATCACTCTAACATCCATGTTATTTATTTCGTTGTCACTTTCGAGTCATATATGTTACAAGAGAATCCCCCATTTTCAAACTTGGATGGATTGAATGCTCCAAGTATTTCAAATTTGTATTCAGTTTCATACAAACGGACACATGGTCTCACACCATGTTTTTCTTAATTTACTTCAATATCTTCGCTTAACTCTACAACCTTTGACAAATTGCATCTCTGAAACTTCATTTTCTCTTTCCTATAATTTTCTTATACTTATAGATGATTTCGTTTCAAGATCTGATCGGACGCTGATTTATATCATACAATTCTGAAACACATCTAGATCATTTACCTCGAGCTAGGTTCTCTAGCATCATTTCAAGCCTTGAAAAATATTTTTTCTACTGATTTCGAAGATTCGATGTTATCTCCGACTGTCACGATATTCACAATTCATTACTTAACCTTCGACTTTAGGATAATATAAACATTTCATTGAGAACATACATAGTTTTCATTAGTATTTATTGACATTATTTACAGATCTTGCTGTCAACATCAATATCATCTACCTGGTTTTTGATACTTAAACAGCATTGTTCGTCATCCAACCGTACTTTTCATCACTATATTTCAGTATACTCACAAAATCCATCTTAAACTGCATCATATCTTTGATGCGGATACCGAAGGCTATTCCGTTTTCGTATGTCAATAAATATATTACTTCTTCTTGAACCTTAATTATTCGAATCTTTTCCAATTCAATGTCATTCTGAGATTCATCATTGAGAAATTTGCATACGATCCAGTTTCTCTTCTGTTCTTAGGTATAATTTGTTGTCCACTACCTCAGCTTTATCCTAATCATGATGAAGATTTTACCCTTGGATCATATAAATTTTCGAGATTTGCTTTTCCTATCCCCTCCCCTCCCCTCCCCCCTCCTAAACTTACTTACATACGAATGTAACGCGTCCACATTAGTTACCAAAAGCAGACTTCCTTTTTCCTGCATCCATTTATGAATGATATCTCCTACTCTTTTGATTATTGTTTCTCCATTCTGAGATAACTGTTATTTCCAACACTAGTCAATATTTATTCGACCCGACTCATATCATCTTCGGAGATTTCTTCTTCCAGCATTGTAAACAAAATTTTGTGGTATGAATGTTCATTTTTATTTATTCTATGTCAAAACGTGTGTCTCCGCTTGATCTCATCGTATCACTGACTCCATTCCTGATAGCCAGCTAGCTATTATAAGTTGATTACATGTGTTTTTTAGCAAAACCTTTGGCCTAACATCAACTGTGTATATGTATGGGGCTGGGTACGTATGTGAATGTGTATATTCAAGCGTATGTACGTGTTACATGAGTTAAAAACATATAACACAAGTTACACAACAACATATAACACATCGCACAAAATAATGACTAAATATCATACATATCTATCAAACCTGAATGAAAATATATAATTATTGGTTAAGTTGGTTAGAATGCCTAGATCTTTGAACCTAACATTGCGTATAACTGATTCACATTACAATGGTAACATATTGAAGTGCATTACTTCTCTTGGATCATACCTGCTGAGTCTCATCCGAACATGTAACAGAGCTATCGATAAATTCTGGAATCTAAACATCTGCAGAAGGTTTTTTGCTGGATCAAATTGGAGAAAATGTATTCAACTGCTTATGATATGATAACCATACAGCCCTAGTGGAGTGATTCATACATATCAATATCATACATAACCACCAAACTTGATTAAAATACATAACTATTGGATAGAATAGGTTGAATTGCCTAGATAATAATGTATTTTTCCTTGTATGGTATCCCTTTTTGCATGTATCGATTTTTGATCTATGTTATCGTACATTGATATATATTTCGCTAATTATGTACCTTAGACATGGTTTATATCCTAGATCTTGTGGATTGCGGACCTTACAATGCAGATCTGTATGAAAAATTAATAGAATGGATTTATTCAATATTTGATATAATAGACGAAAATGTTAGGAGCAAAACGTTCAACACTACAAAAAAAATCATATTCCACCAGTAAAACCGTACATAAATCTTGCTAACGCTTTAACATCCGTAACACTCACTGACGTATTGGGTAAGCTTACATAAACGTTTTGAACTCGAAAGTCCACAAACGAGCAATGACCTAACATTACTCGAGACTGGTCGATATTACTGGACTTGTAACAAGTGAAGTGAAAAAAAAAATATATAAATGTAGGCACACAATCTGCTAAAGATTGGTAAACTACAGGGTCAAGTGGATAGATTTGATAAGTATGAAGGTTAAATCAATGAAGAAAAATACTGAACATAAGTATGAAACGGGGAAAATATACAATCATTGGTAATTTTATGTTAGGATGAGTTAGGATTATAGCCATCATTACAGACCTTCAGTGAAAAATGTTAAAGTGGATCTGGTGAATGGTCGAATAAGTCAAATATTCTGAATGGGAACGCAGTCACATAACAAAAACCTGAATTAATCAAAAACTTCTAAGTGTCTAAGCTGCAAACGAATTACAAACATTTATAAAAGTAAGACTTGCGGGAATAAGCATCTAGCAAGGACCTGCGATTGGATCACATAATTGAGATGTACATTCAATTATTGAAGAATTTCAACACTTACACTCAACACAAATCCGGTTGAATAGTTCTCCAAGGCAATATGGAACCGGACCCAAATCCAATGTCGAGAGGGGAAACACACCAAATTTTTGAAGCATTACATCCAACGAAGTGTATTTTATACTCAACATCCCATGAAATTAGGCAAATTTATATCGAATATTGATGTATTCCTATGATATCAAATCAAAATGTACACCAACATTTAAAAAAAATAGCTCAATGAGATTCTCTACTCAACCCTAAGCAACAACGTTTAACTATTATATACGGTGTATCCTAGCGCACCCAGATGATGAACCCTACTCCAATATCCGACGTGATCTGGTTCATGACTAAGATCGTATACTAACATAACAGCCATACCGAAAATAACTGACATTTAACGCTGAGTTAATGTGAAAAATGTTATTTATACTATCATACCATTCAAATCTATAATAAATTCCTAGACCTAACTGATGCTATGCCTCTGCGAGTACAAATCCAAGCCTACTGTGTCATGATAATGAACTCTATAGTGCTTTACTAGGTCACTTCTCAGCAATCTACCACTGATGTATAACAAATTTAGAGGTAACACACAGTCATGATACGATGCCACAGACGTACCTCGCATCTGTTAACCCATCGTCTCTGAACAGCCTCGAACAAAGACACATCTTGGACATAATCAAAACCTAGACACATGTACAGTGGTCAAGAATGAGTCTCAGAGAGTGTGTGGCCATAAAAAACTGGGCTTCTGTTTACTGATGACTTAAGTAAAACACTACAACGATGAGTAGCTTGTCGCATAACCTCACTAACAAACCCATGAAACTCAACATCGACGTCTACAAGAACGTACATAATTCATGTTGAACATTGATGAACTCTAAAATGACAACCAAAGAGTATAGGCCACCTCCACACTAGGACCCATCCATCCAGTAAATTATCATCTAAACGTTAAACTACACATTTGCTAGGGATCGATGACGAAAATTCCACAAAGATGCAGTACGGACTTACACCTCTTAAACATACATTCCTATGATTCTCGTGGAAAAAAAATTAACATCAACAACATATATAAAATAGCTATATAAGGTTCTCTACTCTGCTATGATTCATATAAAAGTTGTACTACAATGGGTATCCATCCTAGTAAATCGGTTTACTTATACAAACAAGCATAAACAGAATGAGCTTTTGCCTAGGGGACTCTCTAACTCCTCCTAAATATTGAAGAATGGTCGTACAATAAATATACAATACCCTAACAGCAAGACCAAGCTTGTAACAAATTGTCTGTTCTACATCTATAATAACTATGTCAAATATTGTATCAGGATGAAACAAGATACATAAAACCCTGAAAATGAACAATATGTAATTAATATAGACCTGAAATAATGTTCTATAATGTAGATACATACGTAATATATCCTAAATTGTATAAATAACCAACAAATTGCATTGAAGATGGGAATTCAACAGAGTACATACAAAACTGAAAGACCTATACTAAAACTCACGAGCTAAAACAAAGCAAGAAGCTTAATTCTCTACCATACCCGAAACATACATTAAAAACCATGATGAATGAGAATGAACTACCATGTAACCAACCAAACAAAAAATGTGAATAAGATACCAAGACATGCAGGCGACGTAACTGAAACCTAAAGTAAATACGGTATAGTACATACAAAAATCTAATGAAATTAGCCACAACTTCTGTCCAAAACAGGGATAAATTAACATCTCTTAACTAAAGTAACTGGGGGCTAAATCGTAACAGATGTGTCATATATATATATATAAAACTACCACAATGATGCAACAACCGACCCCATTATGCCTGAAATAATGTGGAAAATGCAAGCCTAAAATACCCTAAAATGCCTAAAACTGTATGAGTTAACTGATCGAAATTCCAAAAACAGCGCAAATTCAACATAAATCAATCAATCATTACGAAGTATACATAACATAATATTTTAACTTACAGTAAATCCATATCGTTCAGGTATTTTCGCTAATGGAAAAACGCATCAATGGAACACTGATATAAATGTTTCATAACTGGATAATGCAATATGGAGTAGAAAGAATCTCTTAATGAAGATACAGCATCCTTAGAAAAAAAAAATACATGAACCGCAAACAACCTGACAAATAATCCTTACTATTTCTATAGATATTATCTACATTTGATATAAATAGATGGGAAACACAGAACCTTGCCTGTAATCCTTCCTTCAGGCTGTTACAAATAGGGCCGTTCGCACACTAAGGCTGCAAATTGAGTTAAAAGACATTCCTATCACACTATCCTATAAAAGAATGTATAGTGATAAATGAATAAAACATACAAAAATATTCCAAGCCCCACCGCTACGAACCCATCAATCAAGCATCGAATGAGTCATATATACCACAACTAAATAAGAGTACCAACATATATGTCCACAGAAAATAATATACCGAAATAATAAACCAGCCATAAATATAAAACGATATATACTCACAACGTAGAAAACGTGCCACGGAAACAAATTTATAAGACAAGGAACAGGCAAGAGCAAACTCACATAATTTTCCAAGAGCGCATCAAACTTTCTACCTTGGGGGCTCCTCTACCGCACGAATCCTCCCTCCAGAAAACTTGCTATAACACTATTCATACCAGAATCGGATAAATATATATGACGAGCAACAGTTAGTGACCAATTATACTCCACTACAACCATCTAAAGAAGAAATAACTGATATATAACTACAATATATATCAAAATACAGTACAAATTAAAATATTCATAACTTAACCCTTGCCAATGCATTTCCGAACGCTGTCTGTCCATCCGTCCGTTCATCCGTCCGTCCGTCCGTCCGTCCGTCCGTCCGTTAGGTGACTCGGGCACCAAACCAGTTCCGGTACCCTTCGCCCCCGTTCCCCGTTTCTGCGCGAACCCCAGTACGCTCGGTGAGTCAAGGTTGCATGCACCGCGCCCTACCCCGACCACCAAAAGTAACTCTATTTATCCCTATCTTTAATCCTTCACTAATCTGCGTTTCGCGCCCCTTTACTCCACTCGTAATTCCAGTATCCTAAGAAGTGAATGCATTTGTCAACCAAAATAATCATTTGTAAGTGTTCCACCATGTTATACATGAGAGTTGTTGTCCCCAGATCGAATTCGGCGGTGCGGGTGCTCTAGCCGTCCTTAGCATGGCGTTCATTGCAGGCGTCGGCTTCCGCAGGCAGGGATACACTGCCAGCAATAACCCTGTGGGGCAGCACTGCAACCAGGCCTGGGCGCTGCTGCAGCCTATGCTCTTCGCACTCATCGGAACGGAGATACACGTACGGGAGGCCTTATGTGATTATGAATCTACAGAAACAAGTCCAGCGCTTGATAAGAGTATTCCAGTGGGATTGATTAAATTGCAAATTATTTCCATTTATTTATTCCATATAATATTAATTATTGAGTAACATTTGCTCAGGTGTTGTCTCTGGAGTTGGACACCATCGCCTACGGCTTGGCAACGCTCTGTGTGAGTCTGACCTGTCGTGTGATCACTACATTCTTCGTGGTGCTGGGCAGCGGCCTCAACATCAAGGAAAGGCTATTCGTTGCATTTGCATGGCTTCCAAAAGCCACCGTGCAGGTAAGAATAGTACAGGACTGATCAAAATGATATGTCCATTCTAACAATGATTGTTTTTTGCTAAGAGATACGGTCCTGTATTGACTTAATTTTGCTGTCGAACTCAGCTTTTCCATTGGATGTTTAGTTTTATAACTAGAGAATTATCGTTCATTTGCACACTTCTCTTTACTTCCTATTCCTAATCAGGCCGCCATTGGCTCTACGGCCCTGGACTACGCCATCCGCATCAACGCCAGCGAGGATCAGATCGCATTGGCAAAACAGGTTAGAGCAACGAAGTCTTGTAGGTAGCCAAGCTATTTGACCTGTCGTCATTTTACATTTATTTTTTTCCCCTATTTTTAGTGTTCGTTGGCAGTGACATGGATTCGTATTTTTGGCGAGAAGCCTGCTATCCACAAAAAAAAATACTGTAGACTTCAAAAAAGGTTCTAATGTTTTGAAATTATGTTCCAACCACCAACTGTTGTCAGCAATCACTTTGTTTCACGAGGGAATATTCTCTTCACAGTTTTTTTGTCGAATAACTCGCTATATTCTTGCGCAATAGCAAAGTTCGGGGAGCATATCGGACTAAGGATCCTTATGACGGAACAAAACATTTCGCAATAGTAAGGTTCCGGAAGCATATCGGACTATGAATCCTCCTGACGGAACAAAACATTGCGCAATTGCAAGGTTCCGGGAGCATATCGGACTAAGGATCCTTATGACGGAACAAAACATTGCGCAATAGCAAGGTTCCGGGAGCATATCGGACTTAGGATCCTCATGACGGAACTAAACATTGCGCAATAGCAAGGTTCCGGAAGCATATCGGACTAAGGATCCTTATGACGGAACAAAACATTGCGCAATAGTAAGGTTCCAGAAGCATATCGGACTAAGAATCCTCCTGACGGAACAAAACATTGCGCAATTGCAAGGTTCCGGGAGCATATCGGACTAAGGATCCTCTTGACGGAACAAAACAAAAAAACGTAAAGTATGTAGATTGTCATAGTAATTGAAAAATGCGTGATGGCCAGTCGATCGCTAAACACGTGTTGCGAACAAAGAATAAGCGTTGATAAGGTAGACACCATTCGAGTGTTGTGTAACGTTAGATGCATGCAAGTATGGCCTTCAAATGCATCTATTGAACACATCTACGTGCTGGAAGAACATTGAGCCACAGAAATTCAGCAATTAATATTATATTTCTCATATAATGAGTCCCGCACTGTAATCGATTTCAGAGAAGTAAACGTCTACAGAATTACCTGTCTGTTGAAGAAATATTAATGTTCTATACAGGGTTCCAAGTAGATAATCATCTCTGATATCGCGAGTGACTAAATTACCTGTCTGCTGAAGTAATATTAATGTTTTATACAGGGTTCCAAGTAGATAATCATCTCTGATATCGCGAGTGACTAAATTACCTGTCTGCTGAAGTAATATTAATGTTTTATACAGGGTTCCAAGTAGGTAATCATCTCTGATATCGCGAGTGACTAAATTTTTTTTCTCGAGACAGTTCGATATCGGCATCTGATATCGGCAGGATCAGACTATCTGGTACAAACATATACGGAAATGATTACACAACTCCATCAGCACCCTCTGTTGAAAGCATTATATTGCAATAAAAAATTTGCATCAATTTTGAGTTTGTTCATGGTTCACAAATGTCTAGCTGAAGCCACAATGGATAATGATGTTTACGCTGTTGTTTTTGGCTTGCATCAAGGCGAACGATGAAGAAATGTTCAATTGTATGGACAGTGCCTGCTCTTTACTCCTTTAAATCGAAGAATAAAAGTAACTGCATGCGACTGAAATTTTCCCCGATCATGACATGTTTTTATTTAGATGATGAAAAGTCGAACGGAATTTAAAGAAACTTGAGTTTTGTCGCTCCCAACGGATTAAAATGGATTTTCCATTTCAGTTCTTTTTATGTTATGATTGGTATCGATCATCAGCAGGAACACCATATAATGCATCTCATCAAGTACATCGACAGCAATTAATAATACTTAACTGAACCTCAAAAATAATTTCAGCTGATAGTATAATCTTCTTCTATATTTTTAGAAATCAAATTTGATACAGCGCGCGAGCGAACGCGGGAAGATTAAAGTAAACCTAATTTGAAAATGTTTAATAATTCATCATTGATGTTCGCAATAGCTACGAAGTTGTTCATTGCAGTACATTTAATTAAGGAGATTGCATAACGTTTAATCTATGCCTAACAATTTGCTGGACCCATATAGATTTTCCATAAACCAGTGGAATACTTTTTCCTTCCCATATTGAATAGCTCGACAAGCAGATGTCATTGATAGAAGGAATTAGAATTTTCTGCCTAGTGTGTGAAGCTTACGTTTCCTACAAACTGCTCCTGGACAACCAGTCCAACAGATGTTGCATTAACAATTGGCTTGCTTGCCTAATAACTCTTTTAGGTTTTCGAATGTGTCCTCATTACTTAGAAATGGAACGAACTTCATAGTCAACTGAGACCTTGATCTGGTTGGTCATATTTCTATCTATCCCTTGCCAGCTAGTTACCTGGCAACGGATTTAATGCTACATCTGTTGGACTGGTTGTCCAGGAACAGTTATTAGGAAACGTAAACTTCACACCTTGGACAGAAAATTCTAATTCCTCCTATCAATGACATCTGCTTGTCGAGCTATTCAATATGGGATGAAAAAGCATTCCACTAGTTCATGGAAAATCTATATGGATCAAGCGAATTGTTTGACATAGATTAAATTTAATGCAGTCTCCTTGATTAAATGTACTCAATGAATATCTTCGTAGCTATTGCGAACATCAATGATGAAGTACAAAACATTTTTAGTGCACCGAATCAACAAATCCTGAGTTTTTCTGTGTTTGATCGACAGTCGGCCCAAACATGCATTTTCAAGTTAGGTTTACTTGATACAGTCTGACTTGCGTCAACTGTGATCATTTCTTAATTTTGAAAACGAGTTCGATAATTCATATCGTATAAAATGATCGGAAATTAACAATAAACTATACAATTTCTCACTTTCGCTCGATTTTTGAACGCTTAGTAATACATGAAATATTTTTTAAAAATAGGAATTCGTTATAAGTAAATTATAAATGTTGTGTCAACCCTTGTTGGAATGAAACTGCTCAATGCTCCTGAATATCATTTCACCTGAGCATAGAAAAACATACGAGGGTCAGAATAGGAACATGATGCATCCGTGTTTGTTTAATGGCGGAAAAGCTCATTTTCTTTTGTGCTAACAGTGAGAAAAATTGACGATTCGGATGGTTGTAAAGCTGTTGGAGAAAAACATGTTGTGCTTCATAAACATTGATTTTATTTTGGTAATGTAGTTCCCGTCTGTAGGCTGAGGAATAGAATCGTTCACTAAAAGTATGATCTATTTTAAATCATGTCATTGATGGTAGCTTTTGACATATTCGACTCTACACGCCTCTTCGGGGACCGTCATTAATGTGAACTATCACGTGAAGTCGTCAGTATCAAATCAGTTGAAATAATCAATGTTATAACTCAGACACTCCATGACATTAATTCAGAATACATTAATTGAGAATTGAAACCTCGTCAATCATTTTCAAAGGCATCAAAGCTTCCATGGGGTATCATGCATGTGGTACCAGTCCTAGGGATGCAACGCGTTCCCGCGGCCGCATAATTGGAGCAACTGATCCTCTATGTTTTGTACCTGTTTGACTGGGGTGAAAACAACAGAAGCATAAGACGCACACGGCGACAACAGCAATGGAAGGGCATAAACAAAAACTTATGCAATTCAAGTGTTCCGGTGACAAATATTTTATTACCGGTTAACAACAATAGTATTTACCATTATTCCGCTGAATCATCTCAGGTCATGACTTCTTTGAAGGTATTCAAATATAAGGTGCATAATCACATATATATCCTTTCTATATTGTGCTCCATTTATCATTACCATTAAAATGACACAAAAAATGTCAGAAATGAACTGTAACTCATACAGGGCTAGCCCTGATTTTATCTAAAGTGGGTCTGAGATGCGTTTAAACTATTTAATACTAGATTATTGATATCCATATTAGCTATAATGAATTTCATGTCAACAAATATACTTTAACAAAAAGCAATTCGTTGAATAATACAGCAGATTGTTTTTTTTTCAATTCAACGTATCTTCATCAATGCTTATCCTGCTCTCAGGTGCTCACCATCGCGGTGCTGGTCATCCTCATTACGGCCCCCATCGGTGCCATCGCCATCTTGACGTCGGCGCCACGACTGCTGCAACGCGCCAAGATGGCGGTGGTTGCCTCCCCGAATCCTTAGATGAGAAGGTCGCCTGACTATGACACCCACGAAGACTATTCTTAGACGAGAAGGTCGTCTGACTATGACACCTACGTTGACTATCCTTAGACGAGAAGGTCGTCTGACTATGACACCCACGAAGACTATCCTTAGACGAGAAGGTCGTCTGACTATGACACCCACGAAGACTATCCTTAGACGAGAAGGTCGTCTGACTATGACACCTACGGAGACTATCCTTAGACGAGAAGGTCGTCTGACTATGACACACACGGAGACTATCCTTAGACGAGAAGGTCGTCTGACTATGACACCCACGGAGACTATCCTTAGACGAGAAGGTCGTCTGATTATGACACCCACGGAGACTATCCTTAGACAAGAAGTTCGTCTGACTATGGCACCCACGGAGACTGATCACAGTAATAAAAAGGCCTGGGGTGACTCCTCGTGAGCGAATTGGCTAGAGCAGAAATAATTCTGCTAAGGAGTGCTCACTAAAACGAGACCGTGTAGATACGGAAGCCAACCCTTTTCAGTAGCCCCACTTGAATGATAATAAACTAATACTTCGTAGTTCCGCTAGTATCGCATCATCTCAAAAACTCTGTATAAATTGGAAGTATTAGCAACACACAATATATGCATGAATAACATGATCGTGATGAACACAAAGCTAACTGAAATCAACAACTAAGAAAGTTATAATCAACAACTAAGAAAGTCGTACTCAACAACTAAGAGAGTCATAGTTGTATCCAACATGACTATAAAATACTATGTATGAACCTTGTCAACAAAGAAATTTAACAGAGGAGAATGCATATTATTTTAGTTTCTGTAATAAATGGTAATTTTGTAACATCATAATTGAGATAGCTTATGCGAAAAAACTGAGATGACTTATGCGAAGAAACTGAGATGGTTTATGCGAAGAATGATTGCTTTTATTTCATCTGTTCTGGGTCGTGCTAACTCTATTTAAAGTGGAACTAATTTAAAGTTTTAAAGCTTAAAGTTGGAACCACACGAATATGATTCATGATAAAAGACACGAGCAATCAACCGAAGATTTTGTTAATTTATAATCATAATTTATCAAATTGTACTTACCAATTTTCATTATTTAATTGAAATGTGTTTCCCCATTTTGATTACGAGTCAGTTTTATAAATTTCAGGCAATAATTTGTTATCATCTCTGATAATATGTTACCCATAGCCGTGGTCTTCATAAATAGTGCATAAGTTGGAGTAGTTCATCATTTTTTTAGATAGTTCATCATTTCATTACTCGAATGATTTATAATAAATAAACGAAATAGGTGCAAAAAAATTAAGATCTATTTTAGTACATTTTCTGAAATAATGAAACCGTTAAGTATTCGAATAACAACATAATGAATATATCATTGATTATCTGCATTTAACAAGTCAATGCTTTCAACTAGTCAATGCGTTGAACTAGTCAAATCAGGAAAAGATAACACAATAAGTTTTATACGGAAGTCGATGGGAATATTTTTCTGTCATTTGCCTTGTAATTTCTGAAGACGATGTTAAAAGTATAGCGAAATGTTAATCAATTGATGAATTTAAAACATGTGATTAGGAACATAGGAGATAACGAAATTGGATGAAACCTTCGTTTATCGAGAAGAAAGATAAATAAGTTATCGATGGAGGCACGATTAAATCATTTTTTCATACATGCATTTATTTGTTTATTTATGTATATATAAATGTATTTAAATATATA
>SDVV010023276.1:0-12786 GCA_016164225.1 Gammarus roeselii | reverse complement strand
TATATATTATTAGACAATTGGTTTAAATGATCTTACATAACAGGAAATTTCGAAACTGTGAGGATTTTTATTATTTGAAACTCCTTTTGACACCCTCCTCACCATACCAGCCCCTCTCTCTTCCCCTATTCTTACATCGCTCTCCATGCTTTCCGGCGCAATTTTTTTCCCGCATAACAGCCTCGGGCTTGGAATGCGAAGACAAGGATACAATATTTCTAAACAGACAACACAGTTGGGTAAGATCTGACCCGACACCGGGCCACGACTGCTCCAATACTGTTGGGTATCTTAGTTGATCGGACATACCCTCCTTCTTCACTGTTTTGCTTCGATTTCAGGGAAGATAAGACCGTTGACTTGTGTGAAGGAATTTCATGTTTCTTCTGTACGAACGAATGTTTTGTACACATAAATGTTAAATAATTTTTCCCGATATTTCTCAGCTTCTCATCAGTTTCTCATATAAGAGTATACAGTAAATACGTATCTTCTTAATATCTCAACTTCATCTATAAATATTACACTTGTAGTAATCTCTTTTTTTGTCATGTACAATATTATTGTGTCCGACTAGTAAACATGTATTTCACAGCTCCTGGGAACCGATTGGGGTTGTTATTATCATTACTTGAACGAAGTTCGCCTCAGAGAGCGCAAGCGCTGTAGCAAACTGATGGCTCCCATTTATTTTTTCCGTGATTCTCATTTGGTAGAGTAATTGTATTTGTATTTGTAATTGTATCTTGGTAGAGAACTACATCGTTTCAACCCACATAGGTACCTTGGAGAGATTAGTTTGAGGTCCTTTAAACTACATGAAATAGGGTAATTAATGAGGACTTACCAGGTACCCATTTATCGTTCGATAGGGCGCAAGTGAGCTGTGCGACTCATTTGTTTTCCTTTGCTTCATGAATCTGTATTAGATTCCAGGTGTGCAGCCGCGGCCTTGTTCTGACAACAACGTTATGGGTGAACATTGTCCCGACGGCAGTTTGGAGTTCAAGGCTCCCATGGGTGAAACCTAAGTAGATGTTTACCACCAAACCAGAGCATGACTTAATTTGGTGCTCCCCCTAAGACGCAGTCATACATGACCTCATTTGATGACCCCAATAGAGGCTGTCAGAGAAAACCACATCCAATGTTCAGAGGGGAGGCTGTGGGGCACGCCCAATTGATGATCTTTTTAGAGGTTGTGAGAGCTCACTTGATACCCCCACGAGAAAACTGTGAGGCGTGACCTCATTTGTTGGCCCATATGAGGCTGGGAGAAACGACCACATTTGATGACCCCACGAGAGGCTGAAATGCATAGCCTCATATGGAACCCAGGAGGTGAGGGGATAAATTCGAAGGTGCTCATGATTCGTGTTCAAAGATATCATTTCTTCAACTATTCCAATAGGATACAAACACAGTCAAACCAAGCCTGGCTGCTGCTGGATCTCTCCAATATGAAAATAATGAATTTACACAGGAAATATTAATGGTGCCGTATAAAGAACGGCAGCTGGACGCTGAAAGGCGTATTGTTGGAATAAATGAAACAATGAGGCATGATAGACCCGAGCCAATAAATTACGCAAAGATATTCAGGCAGAGTTGGTATACATCAGATTCGAAGCGCCCTCTGAGTAATGCTTGGCGAGTCAGTAATTGACGGACTCTTTATGCGTTCGAGTCTGGCAATACAATTTACTCCTAATGAAATTCATATATTATTTCAGTGCCTAATTTGATGTTTACTGACTCAAACTAAGTTCAGCATCTAACAATACCGAACATTACCATGACAGCTCATCGAAGATACCATACATTTTTAGAAAACTCAACCGCAAGTTAGCACCCATATTTTAGTCGGGTTTGAAAGCCAAGGTCAATTTTTCGAACAACCAATTAATACATTGTTTCGTGCTTGAAGATTTGCTTTGGATTAATCTGCAGGATATGCTGCCACCACGTGAAAGGATCCATTACGGTTGATGAAACTCCTAAAAAAAACATGAATGAAAGCCTGGAGTTATTGATGTATTGCATAGTGTCTTTGAATGAATGGAGAAGGTTACGACTCAATTCATAATGTGTATGATCGAAATGGATAATTATAATAATAATAAAATAGAAGCCGTTTGTACACGATATGCATTGTGTTATTCAAAGGTTTTACAAAGCGTTCCTCAACATGAGATTTACCGATTCCCTGAAACACTGCACAAATGACGTCACCCAGCCTAGGCTGCAGTCAACGGCATTCAAGAACAATCTGACACCAATATACTTTTATTTGTAAGCGGACATATCTCCAATTGTCGGAACAACATAATACGTTGCATTATGGGCGTAGGGTAGTGCGGGGTTCTGATAAACAGTCTGCAGTTATGAATGTGAATACGAGAAGGAGTCTCAGATGCTAGGCTAGCTCTGCTATAGGTAAAAACAATCGTACTCTAGATATGAGAAAAATTACCGTGAGGAAGAGCGTTCACCATCGGCCAGTCGTGGTCTCAATGTTGCCTCCATCTGAAGAGAGAGAGCATCTCGAACACACCCATAGGTTGGCTGGTGCTGCCTTGAGAAAAGAACTTAAATTCTAAATATCAGCTCAGTGAATGGCTGGAGGCATTTTGGTATAGTATCTTCTTTGATGCACTGAAAACGAGCAGGACCTAACAACTGTAGGAACAAGATACTATTGAATGTGAGTTAACGGATGAGTACCATGCCCAGATTTGAAGAGCAGGAACGCGAAATATGAGATGAGTTTAGAGGCCCGGATTTCAACAAATGCAAGAGCACAATATATACCATCGAATGTTGTAGATCTTTTTTATTTCATCAGGGTTTGTAAGCAAACAAGAACTCTTTAAGCATTAAACAACAAATAAAGAGAATCAGGACATTCTCTGAAGCTTCAAATTTTGTTCAAAATAAAATTGAACATGCTCCAAAATCTTCAAAATTAGAAGTGATCAGATGGTATCGACTGTTTATTCGAAGATCTTAATTTGTGTAGCCCGTGAGGCAGGTGAAAGAGGACCTGCAAACTAAAATGGATACTGAAACAAGCCCAACTATGTTGATTCTTACCGATATTCGAAAATTCTGCCTCTATGAAAATGGTTTCAAAAAGTTTAAAATATTCGTAGAGGTCCAAATGAACGAATATTGTGCATACATACCAAACAAAGCATCTACTTTTTACTAAAACTCTTGTGGTAATGAAAGATGTTTGTCTCTGACGTTGTAGAGCATGTAATGATCCCGGTAATTTATTCAATTAAATCTCATTTAATAACGGGTTAAGGGAAAATTCCAATCACTCCTCAAAAGCACACTGGCGGAAACACTTATTCGCCTTTAGGAGACATCTACATTTATCCAAGCCACTCAATTTTGCATTTCCATGTAGATGCGCATGTTTTCTAACATGATACGGTCAAAGAGAGGAATACTCACTCCGGCCAGATAATTGAACACGATTTTTATTGAAATACAAAGATAGGAGAAATATACAGGTGTCCGAGATACCTGGGTCAGGATACGCATCCGGCTTTCAGAAACTTGCACGAGAAGCTTAGAGTTATTAGACAGGTTTGTGAAACACATTTTGATATATTCATATAAGATTCATGCACCACACGTCCGGGCTCATGTGGAGATTTTGTATGTTTTTGATATCTTTAATTAGTGACTATCACAGTTGAAGTGAAACACACTTTAAATATGTAAATAAAAATCACCTGGAAACATTGTAAACGCGGATAATCCAACTAAATCGGCAGAGTAATGTTGGTTAACACAGGTAAGGTTTGGTGTCGGTAGGTCGTATAGTTATTCGGCTAGTTAATTCAAGCATTGCATTTCGGGATTTTGTGTCAATTCAAGCAGCACGCCTGACCAATGGCACGATCACGGGTGACTTTAAAGTGAAACGACTAACGTTGTGGTAGGTCGTTGAATGTTACCAGGAGAAGAGAGATACTTTCTGTAAGCCTCACCAACAAGTTGCGTCTCTTAAGGCCGCTTTTGTCAGAGAATGGGACAAGACTCTTTATGTGACCAGGATTAGGATGGTGGCATGACTTGCCTCGACGACTGTCTGCTGAACGGTGTTTGGAAGCTGCCATTGCAGCAAAAATACGGCATATTGATTTGTCATGTTCATTACATGGTGATTGAATTAACGTCAAGTAGTTGAAGGGTTGCATTATTTCTGATACAACTTTCAGGGTGAGCTAAATTTATCAATATTTCGAGACTCGGTCTTTTTAATTGGCCCCTACAAACTTTCCGCACCCCCTGTACCTAGGAACATAATCCTGGGTACTCCTAACTGGAATAGGCAAATAGGTTTGTTGACGGGGGACGGGGCGTGAGGAAGAGGGAAAGGAGGCAAGTACGTTAGAGATGATGTAATGATAAAATTGCGTAATGGTTATTTAAGATGTTATTAGAATATCTACTTCTACCGACAGCTAAGCGACAGATACCAGCATTAGTGATCTTAAACAGCAATATCTGTTTTCTGTTGTGCTTTCTTGTTTATCTATTAAGAAGTCGATCAATTTCCTTCTAATGATACTCTTTGCTCGGCTGCCCTTCCATTGGCACATTTTCTTCGACACAGTCTCCACAAATAGGAAATCATGCGTCTCACTTATTATGATATGGAGAGGTTCGGCTTTTGTTTGGTTTATTATAATATTTTTTCTTGTATTCTTTGAAGAGCGAGAACAGGAATTTTCTCTCATAGAGTTTGTACTTTATTTAGACACGTAGTTTTATCATTGGAATTCTTCACTAAGTTAATCCATCCTAATTTGTTTGAAGTTTTGAGTTCATATATAACATAGCTAACAGTTCATTTGAAGTAGCAGTATAAAGTTGGAATACCGTGTTTTATATTACTATTGGCAGGAGGTCATGTCAGAGTCCGTCTTGAATGTTGAACAAGTAGACCTTAGAATCAGGGCTTCTTTGACAGCCTTTTAACCCTTTAAACCTCTTACGCGCCACAGGCCGTCGTGGTTGCGGCAATGAGCCTAAAAGTATCATGAATTGTCATTGTGGTTCACAGCTGCTGCTTCAGAAAAGCTTACTGTAATTTCAAACAGTTGTAGATGGATAGAAGTAAAATGCTTGTTTTGAAACAAACAAGCATGTTATTTTGTGAATTTTAGATAATAAATTATTTAATGTATTCAGTTATAATAATAAGGAAAGGCTTAAAGTAACAGGAAGATTCCATCCAAGGCATTTATAAACACATTTTCATGAGAAATCTGAGTTTGAAGGATTGTTTCTCAAAGGATGAACTCATTCTAACATGCAAAGGTGGGATATGTTTCTCTAGGTTGGGTAAGGTACTCTAGATTCGGAACTGATAAAAATGGTATTGGGATAATTGTCACAAGTTATTTACGAAATTTCTTGAATCTCTCAGCGATGTTCGCGAGCTGCTCACAGTTCAGCGAATGTAATTGATGTTTTTACTCATGTATGGTGACCGCACGTGAGCCGGACGCTCATGAACACTAAAGCGCAAGTTGTTCATAAGTCTTTGATGGCTCAAATTTATGGAATAAGTTTCAGCTCTGTCTTACATTTCTCTAAACCCCATCGTGCAACTGACTAATGAATCAGAGTCACTGTTCTGGAGGGACTTGGTCAGACTTCCGTGGCGACCGGAGGGGCGCTTTGCGTTCACTTTTATATATAAAAATCATCACTCAATCAGATTGCATTCAGTATCAATCAGATTGCTTTAACTTTATTCTCTAACTAACCCCAATGAACCCTAATTATAAATTATGATCAGAAGCGAAGAAACAGACGAAGAGAGGTTTACTGGAATGACTAAAAAACAGGTGCTCTCTATAAAGGAATGATGAATGTGAACCTTTGTCCTTGAACGTTAATTGAATACACAACTTTCTCAAAAAGTATTTGTGAAATGCAACTATTCAGAAAACAATAAATTGCAAATTAGAGGTAGTAATCCGTAACTCCAGCAGGGGCTGGAGGCCTTAGTAGTGTGATTGGTGGCCACAACCTCTGGTGAGCGTTTCGGCAAGAGGTCTCCCTATCTTTGGGTGCCTTAGGAATTAAATAGCGGAGCCGTCTTCCCGAGCTCCACCATTTAATTTCCCCTTTAAAAAATAGTATACACAACGAACTAACACTGATACATCTGATGGTTTCTTACCCGTCACTCCCTCTGATGGTCTCTTACCCGTCACTCCCTCTGATGGTCTCTTACCCGTCACTCCCTCTGATGGTCTCTTACCCGTCACTCCCTCTGATGGTCTCTTATCCATCACTCCCTCTGATGGTCTCTTACCCGTCACTCCCTCTGATGGTCTCTTACCCGTCACTTCATCTGATGGTCTCTTACCCGTCACTCCCTCTGATGATCTCTTACCCGCCCTTCCCTCTGATGGTCTCTTACCCATCACTATGCTCACAATTGGTTATGTCATCATCACGACACAGTCTTTCCCGTCTTGATTTCGTTCTAGCTTTTTCCGCATGATTAATTAAATTTCGAATTTTAATTTTACACTGCGATGTTTTTCCTTACAATCAATAAATAAAATTATTAATTATTCTGTAAATCAGAAAATATCGCTCAGTGCTGTCAGCGCATTCAGGGCGGGAGCAGAATATCGCTCTGTGCTGTCAGTGCATTCAGGACGGGAGCGGAATATCGCTCAGTGCTATCAGCGCATTCAGGGCGGGAGCAGAATATCACCCAGTGCTGTCAGAGCATTCAGGGCAGGAACAGAATATTGCCCAGTGCTGTCAGCGCATTCAGGGCGGGAATAAAATATCGCTCAGTGCTGTCAGCGCATTCAGGGCAGGAACAGAATATTGCCCAGTGCTGTCAGTGCGTCCACAGCGGGAACAGAATATCGCTCAGTGCTGTCAGCGCATTCAGAGCGGGAGCAGAATATCGCTCAGTGCTGTCAGCGCATTCAGGGCGGGAACAGAATATCGCTCAGGGCTGTCAGTGCATTCAGGGCGGGAACAGAACATCGCTAATTGCTGTCAGTGCATTCAGAGCGGGAACAGAATATCGCTCAGTGCTGTCAGCGCATTCATGGTGGAGCAGAATATCGTTCAGTGCTGTCAGTGCATTCAGGGCGGGAGCAGAATATCGCTCAGTGTTGTCAGCGCATCCGCGGTGGGACCAGAATATCGCTTAGTGCTGTCAGCGCATTCAGGGAATAAACAGAATATCGCTCAGTGCTGTCAGCGCATTCGGGGAGGAAACAGAATATAAATCATTGAACTATATTTGTTCCTCCGCCCAACTCCCAGGAATGGTTCGCACGCCGTTGCAGTTTCATCAGCTGTGAAATTTAATGGGTTCAGGACCAGGAGCTGGTGAGGTTTGCTTGGATGCATTCCTTTGCTGCAGAATGTTTGCAATGGTGCTCAGAAAGAAATACGGCATTGCCATTAGCAGCTGATTTAAATTAGTCCCGATATGAACATGTAAATTCAATATGATGGTCTATGCTATGTGAATACACGATTCTGGCATTTGTTGTTATAATGATCGTCTGAAACGGTATGTTTGAATTCTTATTTATTAACCATCGTTTAAGATTTTATCATAACCTACATTTTTTTTCTTATAATAATTCAGTGTTGTGGACCTAGTTTTTTTATTTGCCTAATTATACAGAACAACACGTCCTCAATAATTACCTGAGAATACTTGATCTCGGCGATAACAGAGCCGGGAAAAGCTCGGTATTCGATGACAATCTTATGTTACACCGGCCCACCGTCATGACTGATTTATAGTTTTATATATTTATTGAATGAATTCATTTCATTTCTCTTCAAACCGACCTATTATTTTCATATTATGTTTATTTGAATATTGCCAATGGGGAATAAATACATTTAACTAGTTAGCGCTGGGCCAGTACGCAGTCAGTACTCTTCACTGGTATTCATTTTCCCCAGATGGGGAAATGTTGGGCCATTGTGCAGCCAACACCTTACCTTTGGTCAAGGTGTAATATTGCAGCCAGAGTTGGGCCAGCCCACAGCTAAAGCTCTTCACTGGGCATATGTGTGCCACTGCAACTAGTCCGGGACCGTACATTGACCTAAGATGTATCCACACAACCACTGCTGAAGTAGTTCACAGCTGGCAATCTTTCATTAGCCCGTCACTCAGGTCTGAGCCGTAACATATTTCCTGTTTTAGCACTGTTTCCGTTGCAGGTCATTGCCTCGGAGAGGTGGCGCTGCAGGTGATAATTCTTGCTGTTAGGCCCTAGAGGGTGGAAATGTCTTGTTGGGCAGTAACTCTTCTCGCGACCTGTGTAAGGTTATAGTTGAGGCGTCAATTAGTCCCAATCCCGTTGCAGTGGATGTTGGTATTTTGAGCTCTCGCTGGGGACAAGGTGGTACTAAGGCTGACAGTTGCCCTGGAGAACAAAGGGGCTTAGGCTCTACTCGATTGTTGACATATAGAATAGAGGGGCTTGGGCTTTGTTTGACAATTGCAAACTGAAACAACAGGGACAAGGCTTTGGACGACTGTTGCCAGGGAATATATGGTACATGGTCATGACCTGACTGTTAAAATAGGAACAATGGGGCTGAGGCTATATCAGATATTTACCGTCGGAAAGAAAAGGGCATAGGGTTTGTCACTGTTGCCATGGGTCGACTGTTTGGGAACAGACTGTTACGCTTTGTCTGACTTTTTCCCTTGGGAATAAAGTGGCTTAGTCATTCACCGGGGTGTGAATTTCTGCATCGCAAAACAATGCCTTATTGAATCCCTTTAAAATTTTCGAAAGATTTAATGAACAATAATGATACCCCTGGAAGTCAGGATAATGCATGAATACCATGTAACGATTAACCAGTTTAAAAGTCGGGCCCTGCTGCTGACACTGCCCTCGGGCCGTTCTCCTGACCGGCCTCATCCCCTTCCTGGGATGTTCGGCCTAGTGTGTGAATTTGTCCATATGAAGTATTTTTTTAGAATAAGTATTACCACAGTACAAGGGCAGAAAATAACTATTACAATAATTGAATAACTAAATGGGAATAGAAGAAAACGATGTTGGCAGTATTCTCTATTTCCATTTGATGATGTATTACTTTGCTGCGAATGTACGTATTCATATGGGCATTAAGTACTTGTTACTTCTGCTTGCCTATGAAAATAATTGTTAACAATTTCCTGTTACTTTCAATGCCAGACGATCGAATGCTTTCCTTCCAGATCTTTCCAAATAACTTTGCATTGTTCCCTGATGATGAAAGAGCACCATATAGTAGAAGGGGCTTAGCTTGGACTTTTCCTTTGGAGTTGGGGATCAACAACTGATGGACACGTGAAAGCAGAAGGGGTTGTTGCGGCTTGAGTGTTGTGGTGGCCCTTCATTAGTGGGACGTAGAGAAGGAACTGGTGACTGAACAGTATTGTTAGATCCTACTTTAGGTAATGAACGGGACTGCATCAGTTGGGATATTTAAGTGTAGGGCTCATGGATACAATAGAATTTGAAATAAATTTGTCATTCAATAGATTACGATGTATATTGGATCAATTAAAGTTCACTAATTTGAGTCAAGTTATTCATCACTTCATTCATATATAATGTATGCTTCGCAGGAGGCGTTCTATAGACAAAGAAAATAAAGCACCTCAAAGCAGAGATCTGTCGATGGATTCTGTCTTATGAAATTTGATAAAGTCTCATGTAACAGCTACAACTTGATGGAGCAAAAAATACTTCATTCAAAACTTCAAAATTTGAATTATCTTATATCCACTGTCTTGTCTCCATCAGAAAAAAATATGATATCGGAGAGTCCTCCTGCCTTTGATTTTTTTTCATCAGCTTTATTTCTTCAAAATTATTTACGCCTAACACGCTGATAAATTTGATTGGATACGGTTACATATTAATGTTTTTCGCGTCGTGGAATCTCCGTTGAAAATTGGTTTCGAAGTTGCATTTACCATTGTATCATGTATACTCGCTCATGGGGGTATTTGAACATCAAATGCACACCAATTGTACCCGCTATGTATTGAAAAAAACATAAATAAAGTTCGAATTTCCCAGTTCCTATCTGCGCCCTTAGTGGCTCTTGACGATAATTTTTTAGTTCCCCTTTTCGTGAATCCCTGCGACGAGAGAATTTTCCGTATTATTTGCATTATTTAATTAGTGGCAAATAAAGCAAACTCGCAGGCCTGTGCGAAACAGTCAAATAACGCGTTTGTTAGACAAGGTATTTATTGAACGGGGATAGATGAACATTCCTGCGTTCAATAAAGAATTGATTTTTCGAGCGCGTAAAATCAAAACTTGAATGCACTTATTCCATGTTTACTTTACTTTTGAACAGAATTGACTATAACTCGTCGTAGATTATATTCGTCCCTAGGATTAGGATGCAGAACCTCTGCATCATCGTCAACCCTAAAACGATTTTAGTTCCTAAATAACCCGATGAATGGAAAAATGTAATAATAATCAGTAGCGGAATAGTTTTGATCAAATTCCTGTGTCAGAGTGACAATAGGGATTGCAATGAGAAAATGAACGGAATAAGACCATTTAATGTTGGTATTATTTTATTGTATAATGTGGAAACAGACTGGAAGCGCAACATCAAGCAAGCTCTGGGTGTTACCGATTAGTTGTTGGTCAGCATGCTGAGATGGTGGCGCTAATATCAAGAAAGCTCTAGGCGCTACAAGCAAGTCCAGGTGCTACTAGCTAGTGGTAAGTCAGTGTTCAGCTGGTGACGATAATATCAAGAAAAATCTTGGTGCTATTAGTTAGTTGTAAGTCAGTGTTCAGCTGGTGACGATATTATCGAGAAAGATCTAGGTGCTACTAGCTAGTGCTGAGTCAGTGTTCAGCTGGTGACGGCAATATCATGAAAGCTCAAGGTTTTACTAGCTAGTGGTTAGTCAGTGTTCAGCTGGTGACGATAATATCAAAAACTCTAGGTGCTATTAGCTAGTTGTAAGTCAGTGTTCAGCTGGTGACAATAATATCATGAAAGCTCTAGGTGCTATCAACTAGTTGTAGGTCAGTGTTCAGCTGGTGACGATAATATCAAGAAAGCTCTAGGTGCTATTAGCTAGTTTTGAGTCAGTGTTCAGCTGGTGACGATAATATCAAGGAAGCTCTAGGTGTTATCAGCTAGTTGTAAGTCAGTGTTCAGCTGGTGACGATAATATCAAGAAAGCTCTTGGTGCCATTAGCTAGTTGTATGTCAGTGTTCAACTGGTGACGATAATATCAAAAAGCTCTAGGTGCTATTAGCTAGTTGTAAGTCAGTGTTCAGCTGGTGACAATAATATCATGAAAGCTCTAGGTGATATTTACTAGTTGTAGGTCAGTGTTCAGCTGTTGAAGATAATATCAAGAAAGCTCTAGGTGCTATTAGCTAGTTTTGAGTCAGTGTTCAGCTGGTGACGATAATATCAAGAAAGCTCTAGGTGTTATCAGCTAGTTGTAAGTCAGTGTTCAGCTGGTGACAATAATATCAAGAAAGCTCTAGGTGCTATTAGCTAGTTTTGAGTCAGTGTTCAGCTGGTGACGATAATATCAACAAAGCTCTAGATGTTATTAGCTAGTTGTAAATCAGTGTTCAACTGGTGACGATAATATCATGAAAGGTCTTGAAAGCTCTAGGTGTTATTAACTAATTGTAAGTCAATGTTCAGCTCGTGACGATAGTGTCAAGGAAGCTCTAGTTGCTATTAGCTACTTGTAAGTCAGTGTTCAGCTGGGGACGATAATGTCAAGAAAGCTCTGGGTGCTATTATCAAGTTGTAAATCAGTGTTCAGCTGGTGACGATAATATCAAGAAAGCTCTAGATGTTATTAGCTAGTTCTAAGTCAGGGTTCAGCTGGTGACGATAATATCAAGAAAGCTCTTGGTGCCATTAGCTAGTAGTGAGTCAGTGTTCAGCTGGTGACGATAATATCAAGAAGCTCTAGGTGCTATTAGCTAGTTGTAAGTCAGTGTTCAGCTAGTGACAATAATATCATGCAAGCTCTAGGTGATATTTACTAGTTGTAGGTCAGTGTTCAGCTGTTGACGATAATATCAAGAAAGCTATAGGTGCTATTAGCTAGTTTTGAGTCAATGTTCAGCTGGTGTCGATAATATCAAGAAAGCTTTTAAATGCTCAAGGTGCTATTCGCTAGTTGTAAGTCAGTGTTCAGCTGGTGACGATATCATCAAGAAAGCTCTTGAAAGCTCTAGGTGCTATTCGCTAGTTGTAAGTCAGTGTTCAGCTATATATACAGTACTGGAAAAATTATTATGGATTTTTGAGATTTCCGGTATTTTTACATAAGAAGGTGAAATAAACACAATTTATGTAATGATAGATGATTTATTTCGTTTTATTTATGCAGAACGAGTATTTCAGTAGTAAATTTGATCTCCTTTAGCAGGTTTCTAGTGATATCTGGCAATAATTAGCTGTCGGTCTATGGCAATGATCAATTCCATCACGTGGTCCACATGCTGCAGCCCACGTTTCGCTCAGTTCTAGTTCAGCTGTGGTCGGTGTAAGGTGTTTTTTGTGTTCTGATGACTTTCTAAGTGAATCTATGATGTAGTCGTTTAATTTTCATGTAGTAAATTTCATTTGAGGTGTAAATAATGTCTTTTTTCAATTCCAGGTCGAGATGGGTAAAGGGAAAGATATTAGTCCCCATAAAATTGGACAAATAGAAGTATATTTGAGTGAAACTACATTTAAACAGA
>SDVV010023275.1:0-12786 GCA_016164225.1 Gammarus roeselii | reverse complement strand
GTTGGAGGACAGAGTAGATTCGCGTGTTCTGAGATGGTTCGGGCACATGGAGAGGATGGATGAAGGGAGATTGGTGAAAAGGGTGATGAATGCTGAGGCGAGTGGTCGCAGGCCTAGAGGTAGACCGAAGTTTGTGTGGATGGATGGTGTGAAGCAGGCGTTGGGAAGGAGAAACATGAATGTGGAGGTGGCGAAAGAGCGTGCAATGAACAGGCGTGAGTGGAGAATGGTTGTGAATGGTTGATTTTGACGCTGCTCTGATGTGCTTTCCCACCCTTGGCACCCCGCTGTCGGGAAGGTCGTGGGTGGAGGGGGCCCTGCTGCTGACGACGGATCCTCGGACTGCACTCGTGACCCAGTGTGTATGTTGATGGGGTCCGGCCGGACCCTTGAGCACAAAAGGGCTAAGTTGTGTGAGTGTGAGCGTATGAGGGTGTGAGGTGCGCCTTGCCGTCGGCCACCCCCCTTTCTGGGGGATGCGGCCTAGTGTCTGTATCTGTGTCTGTAAATAATTTGTTCATTTATTGTTGTCTAACCATGTTGGAAGTGTCAAGGTCACGACAAGAACAGCTCTACGTGCCTGATAACTACAGCTGATACAAATAAACGTTGGGTAATAACTTGTTTATTTATTGTCGTCCAACCATGTTGAAAGTGTCGAGGTCACGACAAGAACAGCTCTACGTACCAGATAACCACAACTGTTACAAATAAACGTTGGGTAATAACTTGTTTATTTATTGTTGTCTAACCATGTTGGAAGTGTTGAGGTCACGACAAGAACAGCTCTACGTACCAGATAACTACAGCTGATACAAATAAATTTTGGGGAATAACTTGTTTCAACTTGTTTGCATATTGTTGCCTAACCACATGTTGGAAGTGTTGGGGCAACTTGTTTACTTATGGTTGCCTAACCATGTTGGAAGTGTTAAAACAACTTGTTTACTTATTGTTGCCTAACCATGTTGGAAGTGTTGGGGCAACTTGTTTGCTTATTGTTGCCTAACTATGTTGGAAATGTTGGGGCAACTTGTTTACTTATTGTTGCCTAACCACATGTTGGAAGTGTTGGGGCAACTTGTTAACTATTGTTGTCTAACCATAACAGAAGTGTTGGGGTAACTTGTTTACTTATTGTTGCCTAACCACATGTTTGGAGTGTTGTGGCAACTTGTTTACTTTTTGTTGCCTAACCACATGTTGGAAGTGTTGGGGCAACTTGTTTACTAATTGTTACCTAACCACATGATGGAAAAGTAGGGGCAACTTGTTTACTTATTGTTGTCTAACCATGTTGGAAGTGTTGGGGCAACTTGTTTACTTTTTGTTGCCTAACCACATGTTGGAAGTGTTGGGGCAACTTGTTTACTTTTTGTGGCCTAACCATGTTGGAAGTGTTGGAGCAACTTGTTTACTTATTGCTGCCTTACCACATGTTGGAAGTGTTGGGGCAACATGTTTACTTATTGTTGCCTAACTACATGTTGGAAGTGTTGGGGCAATTAGTTTATTTATTGTAGCCTAACCATGTTGGAAGTGTTGGGGCAACTTGTTTACTTATTGATGTCTAACCATGTTGGAAGTGTTGGGGCAACTTTGTTAACTTATTGTTGTCTAACCATGTTGGAAGTGTTAGGTAACTTGTTTACTTATTGTTGCCTGACCATGTTGTAAGTGTTGGGGCAACTTGTTTAGTTATTGTTGCCTAACCAGCAGGTTGGACCACTCTAACTTCTCATTTAAAATAGATAATTATTGTGATCTGTACCTATACATTGTAGTCCCCAAAGAATGCCGGGAGTCGAAGCAATCCCATAGACGGACGATGACTTTTTGATGATTTGATGCAGCAATGACTGCTAGTTTCATGTTCGGTGCCAGAAGGACATTGACTTCAGTACACTAGGAAACCTTGACACTCTAATCTAATCAATCCAACCTTCCCGGCTCACTAGGCCCCAAATTCAACAACAAAACCACCACCACATAAGCCGCCCACGAGGGAGCCTACACGAATCAGGTGGGCCAACTCCATCAAGATGCCTTGCCTGCGGTGGCGGCGTCTGAGGCTCCGGCCCCAGCGAAAGTCCCTCAACCCGCCCTGTTTCATATTCTCGCCGGTGAGGATTGCGCCTTGTGCGCCATCTCTGCGGTGTTGATGTGGACGCAGCCTGTGCGCTGCCCGGCCTTCGGGCCCACCGGCATTTCCAAGACACCAGAGCCACGACATATACACTGCGTTGTTTTTCATGGACAAGTGAACAATCTCCATCATTTCTCCCCAAACCATTCCTGTTCCACCTAAGGTTATCCTTGCACGCAACTGGTTGGTGCGTTGTCCGCACGTTCCGGTGTCCGCAATTAAAATTATACCGCACCGGTGGCCATTTGTTAACTGCCACATAACCCACAAAGTTAATTCAGATAGCAACAAAAACATTCTACCACACCACTAAGCCGGCAACCCATTTCTTGTCTCAACACGCGTGTGTCTGTGGGTATCGAGGGTTTAGGGCGGTCCGCTGGCGCAGTTTCCGCTACCGCAGGTGGAAACCAGGGCTAAGTAACAAGAAAAACGAAACCACCTCCGCAACTTACACCCTCCACCGACGACAGAATCATACAGATTCAAACAATTTACTCGAACAAATGCAGATATTCGTGAGCAATAAACGAACTTGTTGCGGGATGTGCTGGCAAACACCATCTTCCGGGCCTCACCATCAACTCACGTTGAGGCTCTGGTGGAAATGAGACCCAAATCAAAACTCACCATCAAAATTATAGTGACTCATTAGGAGTCTCGACATGAACACAAATATAGACTCATGAGGTAATCCTACCACCCAACACTCACACCATACCATCAGACATAACGCAAGCAGATATACCAAACCAACACAATGCAAACGCTTGCCATCTACCACTTCATTCAGACAATAGGAAGATACTGAAGTAGTTAAATAAATTTCAGACTGACCCTACTATACTTTGGCCATAACTAAGCCGACGGCCTATCATAGATTCGTCTTCAACACGCCCTTAAGACTCGGACATCTTTCACCTCCCCATTCTACATAATCCATACCCACTCCATTGAAGACGAGCCTCCTAATCTAACGGTCAAACGCCATGCTCAACACCTAGAACGCGTAAAAATCATATCCATCCTGGAACGAAATCAAAGCCCTTACAGAACCAGCCTCATACAAGCATTTTCCTCCCTCCCGAATCTCTCAAAAGTTTCGGTTCTAAACAAAATCAATGCCCTTATCCCACTTTCCTATTCACGAAATGGTTCAGAATACATCACTCCATATCCACACTGTTTTCCAACTTTACACTGATCATCCACGAAAACCTGAAGGAAAAAAGCCCTCCCAACGCACCGTGTTACGTGCCATTGTAGTCAGGCCGTTAACACAGTTCTAAGACACGTCCTCATAAACAAGCAAAATGATCAACACACAAATCCATCAAAACTACAAATAGTGGCATGCTAATTTGCTCTTCTCTTCAACGTTTTTATGGGGAACCTGCCACCACCTACTGAACCCGCGTTGAATCCACCTAACTATAGATATCACATTTCGAGTCGCTTTACACCACCGTTCGCCAACCTACAGATAACGAATCAATACATAAACATACACTTCGTGCTCCTGCACTAGCTGAACATAGAGCAGACACTTTTATACAGAGCCACCCACCGGAGGTGGACGTAAAGGATTGGCGTTGCTCAGAGGTAACAGAGTTCACCTGTTGATGCTAAGGTTCGGGCACCATACGGCCCTCCGGCCATATTAACATAGACCGGGGAACGCCCCCTCCGATCTGTGCCTGCGATACCTGGGCGCGCTCGATACGGTCGAGCACGTCATGGCGTAGTGCCCAGCTATTGCATCCGGCAGGCTCGATCATGGTATCACGTCGGTGCATGATCTACGGGGCACCGGCGCAACGTCATTGGTACTCTTGCGTGCAGGTCTAATATAGGGGCTTTCACCGGTCGTAACATTACCAACATACACATGTCGGTGGGTTTCCGGACGTTCTGGGTTTTGCGCCGGCCGCGGCTCTTTCACCACAGGACAGCTGGGGTTGAACAACTTCAACGCAGACACACTAGTTAATGTGGGAATTTACTGTTCAATGTAATATGGGCTCCTTAAACCATCCTCGATGTAACCGGGGTTTTCTACTGAAATCGCAGTGCATTTCAGAGAAAATGTAAGAGTAGGGAAGGAAAACGAAACACTGGGAACTTTCTCTTGAATATTTAATACAAAAATCTAGCAAGTAGCCACTTTACACTGTAACAAAAATGATTAAGACTCGTTTCCAGACGAAATCGAATGAACGGATGTACCGCAAATAAAATAAGAGAATATTGAATAAAGCAGCGTTCTACCAATCGTAGTCACGAATCTTATTTGCCGTCTAGTCCGGTTAAACTAGACCTAGACTGAATGAATTACATCAACCACCTATACACATTTAGGTAACAATAGGCCAGCTTTCGAATTGATTGAGCGGTTGCAGAATTATAATGTATTGAACAGCCATATAAATGTGAGCGAAACGCCCGATTGTAATAAGGCGCCTGTCAAACCTTCCTAATCCTGTACAACAGACCAGTATTAACTTACTTGACGCTACTCGAGTATTTTGAGAAATTTGAGAACTATTTTTGAAACTACCAATACTATCTTTGCGCCATCGCAATGCATGGGCCTTGTTAACAATCACGTAACTAACCAAACTTAATTCAAGATCGCATAATAGTGTAACATCGCCGGTGTTCGAGCCCTCCTCTCTCTAATGGGCAATTTTCCCTCTTAGAAACCGTGTTATGATAGAAATGCATGCAACAGTGATAGCGTAAACATTTCGAACCAATTGGATAAACTGTTAGAGATATCGCTCCTTGAAGTTAGAGGTTGGTGATGTCTAACTTTTTTCACATTTATCAAGAAAACTGTGACGTAACAAGCCTTCAACTTCACGTGGTGATGTCTCAAAATTGGTTCGTCTAATAGGCATCCTATGTTTACTGCTTCACGAAGCTGCATATATCTTCATTATACCGCAAGTATTTTTTGGCACCACACTAAAACTTTGAAATACACTACCACTACCACTAAAATTGAAATAACTTGAATAAGCCACCGGTATCAAATCACTTGTTTTGTTGTTTCTCAAAACAATTTATTTCTGTCTTAGTCGTAAGTTTTTTGTATTGTTTAAACCTTCGTCACTGAAGAAGGGCATGATTTTGCCCGAAAAGTTGACCATTTCTAAGTCAAGTGATTCGATTAGAGAGCAGCCTTTTCATTCAATTTAATTCACCTTTCCTCGGGACTAGGTGAAATTTTATTGTTTAGTAAAATGAAATTGAAGCTAATGATATAACATACTAAAAGTTTGAAATCGTCCAAAATTTGGGTCTGTACAGCCCAGCTCAATTCGAAAACTTTCCAAAATCACGTAAGGCCGGCGGCTGATAAGACACTTGACTGCAAGAGTAAGAACTGCTAACGGGCTCTTTTTAAGCCAGACATATGCTACTTCATTCGCTACGGAGCAATTTCAATATGAAGATGCCAAAAACTCATAATTGAATAATATTAGCAATAATAAAAATAACTATCAAAATAGTTAACCAACACTTAATATTCGTCAACAAGAAAAATCTATTTACATTAGGTGCCTATATATATGTACATGCGGCGACAGGAATTCGTGCAGAGTATATTATAAATACGCGGCTACTCCACTTGGGACAGTGGGTGTTTTTTTTACAATTGCTTTCAGTCTAAAGAATATTATAAATACGCGGAGCATTTTTACTTTTGACGAAGATCATATCATTGCACCTGCTACAAGAATTATTAACATTCATAACATCTTAATATCGTTTTTGACAAATGGGAATCTGCTGGGCATTGTAAGTACAGGACTGTATTTTATGAGGTATGAACAGAGTAAGGTATTATGGAAAACTCACTTTCATCGTTTGAATACGAATAAAGCATTCATATCTTGAGATGCGAACCCTAATTTGCCGTCGCGCACCCAACGGGGAGCTACGGGGGAGCTCACAAAGACTGGCGTCAGAGCTCTGATGGAGAAGGACCCCATAATCACATCTAATCTAACTTTGCAACAGTAAAACCGGGTGAATCAAATCAAATTATAATCAGAATTGCTCGCATAACGGAAAAGTAAGGATCACAGAACAAAAAATAATGACGCCACATTGTAGTTGACGATGATAAAATTTCGTACACAAAGGCTAACAAAATAACAATACCTTGCGCTAACAGAATCACATTTTTCTTTCTCACGAACATAAATTGCAGCAATGAACATGAACGAAATGAGTTAGTGTTCGTGGCAACAAAAGACAATATAATATACGTACTATAAAATAGCTAACAATAAATGACTAAGCACATTCGTTTCGCATCGAGAATATAACTAACGTTTGTCGAACCCAAAAGCATATCGTTATATATACTCCTATATCTTGGGCAATATTGGTATATATAGTCGTATGAATATACCTCTATATCTTGAGTAATGGAGGAAGAGGTATAATATATCGTTAAATATACCTGTACACCTTCGGGAATATTTCAGCAAAGCCTATTCAATATGTACAAGAGTATTTTCTTCTGAAATATTGTACAAGTTCCATGTAAAATTATTCATTTCTGAGTATTTAAGAAGGTTGTTGTTGAAAATCTGGAATAGTTGCTTTTTCCATTTTTAGAGGATAGAAATCTTGTAAATGGTCAAATTAAATTCAGTATTGGACGCATAATCCATTGACACAAACAGTTCAGTTCGTACAAACACGATTATCCAGCAGTAATTTGTGTTCACGGATTTGTGATATGAAAGTTGAGAACGACGGACACTTCTTGTGTTCATTATTCATACTATACCTTTTTTTGTAAATATGATAGTTTTCTGTAGGTACGGTATCACATAAAATGAATTAAAGCATCGAAACGTTTACTCGTTAAAATGAATCAACAATTAGGTTAACTAACAATACAAACGATTGGGCTTCCACGTCGGGATCTCTTAGACCAAATCTCGACTATAACTATTGCCCATTTTAAGGCCTAAGGAATGCAACCATATTAGATGCGAGGCCGAATCCCCCAGATGCAGGAGTGGCCGAGGGCAACACGCCTTACACTCCACTCATGCACTCGCGCTCATACCAACATCGTTCAATTTAATAAATAAGCAAGAACTCGTAGCCGGGAGTAAGAGGCACTTCTTAGAGCTCTGTGCCGTGTTTTGGTGGACGACTCTTAGTCAAATCCTAAACAGGTAATCCACATTAAATGATTACTACCAAATTAATTTAAAGTTAGATCGAGAACTCGAACCCCTGCCTGCGGAGATGACCCTTTCAGCTTCTGCTTGTATTTTTGTTGCATGATGTTGTCTTCTTTGTGTACGCTCAGAGCTTCTCGTCGTTGTTTTGGTGCATGGAAAAGTAGTCCTCCTCTGGGAAGTTCTCAAGGTCGATGTACCCGGTGTGGTGCTCAAGGAGTGTGTTGAGTTCCATGTTGAGCTGATGGAAGGACGGTCTCTTGTTGACGTCGTATTGCCAGCACTTGGCCAGCAGTCTGTACAGCTCAGGCCGGCAGTGCTCGGGACGCTCCAGTCTGTAGCCTTTGGTGACCTGACACATCACCTCTCGGGCTGATAGCCCGGGGTAGGGGGTGGCTCCTGGAGAGAGACAGGGAAGTTAGTGTCATGGATAACTATGTTCCATTAAATCTGGTCGCAAAGGAATGAATAAGTCTGGTAGTGTTTGGGTAATAGGACTAATATAATTTGGTTCGGTACAGTATGTAGAGTAAACCAAATCTATTTTGATGAGTTGTTGAATGTCTATTTTGATTTGAGCCTCATTTCCACCGGAGAGCAGTTAAATGTCGAGGATGACAAAGAGACTGAGACTGACGTTGTTGCGGACATTACTAGGGAAAAGGTGCAGGAAGCGGTAAAGGTGATGAAGAAGGAAAGCCCCCGGTTTGGATGGCGTTGCGACCGAGCGTTTGAAAAGGTGTGAAGTAACGATTGCCGAATGGCTGGTGGGGCTAGTGAAGCTGTGTATTGCAGCGGGCGTAGTGCCGATTGAGTGGCGCAGTGCTTCTTTTCTTGCGCCGTACAAAGGCAAGGGAGATGAACATGAGCGCTGCAACTCAAGAGGTATCAGTTTATTATGTGTGTTCTGTGAGTTGTACGGGCGAGTGCTGATCAAAAGGATTACAGACTGTTTCTATGGTGCAATTGGAAAGGAAGAGTGTGGTTTTAGGAATAGTAGAGGGAGTGCCGATCAGATTTTTGCGGGAAGAAAAGTTTGCGAAAAGTACCTAACGAAAGGAAACAATGTGTTTTGCGCCTTCATTAATTTGGAAAAGGCTCACGACAGGGTGGACAGGGAAGCGCTGTGGAGGGTGTTGAGTTTGTATGGAGTGTGCGGAAATCTGTTGAAAGCAAGTCAGGGTTTCGATGTTGACAGCAGAGCATGTGTCCGAGTGAGGAGCGTGGTGAGTGATTGGTTTGCAGTGAAAGTGGGTCCAAGACAAGGCTGCGTTATGTCTCCCTGGCTATTCAATCACTGCATGGATGGAGTGGTCAGGGAGGTGAACGCGAGTGCATTGGGTCGTAGCTTGAAGCTGATGGAAATGAATGGGCGGAGTTGAGCCAGTTGCTGTTTGCGGAAGATACGGCACTGGTGGTGAATTCAGAGGAGACGCTGTGTAGGGGAATATCGGAACAAGGTAGAGCTTGAAAGAGGAGGAAGCTTCGAGTGAACGTGGGTAAGAGTAAAGTAATGAGATGCTCGAGGAATGTCCATGCGAGCAGAATTAGTGTCCTCCTAAATCTAGAGTCATTGGATTAAGTATAGTGTTTCAAGTACCTAGGCTCCCATGTGGAGAAGACTGAACTAGTGGAAACTGAAGTGAAGGAAGAGTGTAAAGTGTTGGATGCACTAAAGATTGCAATGAACAGTAGGAAATTAGGGATGGAAGCAAAGAAAGGGCTGTATGAGGGTGTAGTTATCCCAACTGTGTTGTACGGAGCATAGGCTTGGGGGGTGAGAGCAGAAGAGAGAAGAAGGTTGAATGTCTTCGATATGAGATATTTGAGGAGCATGACCGGTGTGACGCTGAGAGGCAGGATTAATAACTACGTAATGCGAGTTGTAGCAGAGATGGTGTGAAGTTAGAGGACAGAGTTGATTCACGTGTTCCGAGATGGTTTGGGCACATGGTGAGGATGGGTGAAGGGAGATAGGTGAAAAGGGTGTTGCAGGCAGTGGCGAGTGGGCGTAGGCCTAGAGGGAGACCGAAGTTTGGTTAAAGCCGACGTTAGGAAGAAGAAACTCGAGTGTAGAGGTAGCGAGAGAGCGTACAATGAATAGGTGTGAGTGGAGAATGATTGTGAATGGATGATTTTGACGCTGCAATGATGTGCTTTCCCGCCCTTGGTATTTCGTTGAGAGCCGGGATGGCCGTGGGTCAGTGGGCGGTCATCATGACGCGGCAAGGATAAACGAGTCACACTGTCGGGCCCTTCTGCTAACAGAGACCTCGGACAGCACTCATGGCCCTGTGGGTCTGTTGCGGGGTCTCCAGACCAGACCCTTTTAGCGCAGAAGGGCTAAGTTGTATGAAAAGAGTGAGGTGCGCCTTGCCGTCGGCCACCCTCCTTTCTATGGGATTCGGATTAGTGGCTGTACCTGTATCTGTGCAGTATGTAAATAAAAAACTTTCCTGGATATAGAGTTTTCCAAACGAAGACTTCAGCTGGAACTTCGGCATACATTTACAGGGAAACGAACATAAAGTGTTTAGGATAATGGCATAACCACATCAACCGTTGAATGTTATTCCTAAGATAACAGTTATGCAACTTTACTTCTCAGGCGTTAATTTACACCACTCATACTTTATGGCAAAGGCAGTTTGTATTTCCAACAGAACTTGCTTTAGAAGCCGTGGAAACTTTAGTAGACTAAGGAAATTTTCCCGTGGCCGTGTATTTTTACAACGGCACAGTGTAGAAGAAGGAACTCTTTCACCAGTGAACTCTTGCAGCAAACGAAACATTTCTGGCGGTGTGGTGTCTTCATGTAGCTACATAATAAAGTAGTCTTCAACAAAGGAGCTCTCGGCAAAGATCAACATAATCCCCTCTACTAATCAGGTCGTGCAAGGTACCTTGCTCACTTCTAATTTTATCTCCACTCACCGAGGGTAACGATCTCCCAGCACAGGATGCCGAAGCTCCAAACGTCGCTTTTGTGAGTGAAGATGCTCAGGCACAAGCTCTCAGGCGCCATCCACCTGACGGGCTGAGCGCCCTGAATATCACAAAGGGGGTTAGTGAGGGTCTTGGAACCTTGTTTGGCATAGAAAAGGTTCGAAGACAAGATCATTTAAGGTTTATTACTGGTGAAAGAGTGAAGTTTATGAACCTTAAAACTGTAATAATTTGTGTACTGAAAAAAGTTTAAGGGATTGAGACGGAAATATTTGATGCTGACATTCTGAATATCAGGTAGTGACATCAGCAGGCTTTGAACGCCTTGCAACAGTTCGGCCAACAACGTCTCACCTTGCTCTTCTGCTCGTAAATCTCGGAGTCCATGTCCTGAAGACTCCTCGCCATACCGAAATCTGCGATCTTGCACAGTTTGTTGTGGTCCACGAGGATGTTGCGGGCCGCAAGATCGCGATGGATGATCTGAAAGGAGGACACAATTTTGTTCGGACCAGGACCATGTAACAACTTGTTCGCGCATTGACAAGATAATTCGTTTTAGTGTAGCTGAAGAAAACATGTTCTGTAGCTTTAATTTGGGTCTCAGTTTTATCGGACCCTCAACGCGAGCCATCGCACGCTCCCCCGTAGGGCACGAAGATCTATCGAGTCTGGTAGGTGGGTATGTAACAACTTAACCTACCCTCTTGATAGCATGTAGCTATCCTGTGGACACAGCCCTTCTGAGAGCATGACACCATCCATTGTTCACACACTTGACCTGCCCTTTACTCACCCTCTCATGACTCGCCCCTTAATACGATAGGTTTCACAGCGGCTCACCACCCCACGACTCACGCCCTACGGCAGGGGAACTTCAAGAACTCACCCCTCTGGACTGTAGGTAGTCGCAGCCGTGGGCCACCTGGCAGGCAAACCTGGTGAGGTCTCGGGACGTGAGGGCCGCGGTGTCAGAGGAGAAGTTGAAGTAGTTGTGTCTGAGGCGGTGGTCCCGCAGGAAGGTGAGCAACTTGCCAAACATGATGTATTCCATGATCACAAGATGAGGTTCTGAGAGAGACGAATGGGATTGTTTAGCTGGGATGTTTGGTAAGTGAGAAGACCACAGGACTTTCCTGCCTAATAAGACTAACGCTTGAGGTGTAACTAAATTTAAAGAGTGAAAGTATTGCAATTTTTGTTTACTTTGAAGACCTACCTGTCTGTGTGCAGCAGCCGAGCAGCGACACCACGTTCTGGTGCGGCCCCAACTGCTGCATGACACTAAGCTCCCTTAGAAGGTCGCACTTCTCCTTGGGGCCCGCGTTGTCCTTGACCATCTTCACCGCCACCAGCACCTCGCCCGCTGCGAAATCCCCGAATCCGCGCGCCTCTGCCTTCCAGACCTGACACAGGGAAGGAATAGTGTACATTTTTAAAGCTTATTTTAATTAGCAGGCAGAGATGAAAATGCTCATAGCTAGACATTACGTAGGGAAGTGGTTTACTGGTTGAAATAGACCGCAAAATAGTGGAAGTCTTTCAGCGTCGAATACGAACAAGACATAAAACACGAGGATCCCTTCAATGAAGTCTACACAGAGGCAGGAAACGCCACACAAAAGAACAATTAGAGCAGAAAGAACAGAGTCTTTGAGAAAGGTTGCTCGAATTAGAGACGGCGACTCTTGCATTGCGTTCATGACTGGTTTTCTTGAAGTCTTTCGTGCATAACTTGGAATAAACTGTATTTTTTTAGCTCGCTGAACGTTCAAGCAAGTCAATTTGAAGGGTCTGAGATCTTATTAGCATCGAGCATCGTATGCCTTAGTATTTTTTTACAACAAAGTAACATTTGCTTTAGTAAACTCTTTATTAGGTTCATCGAATGCGATGAAACCCGTCCAGGCTACGGAAGCTCATGTGCATTAACAATTTCTATGTAACCTTGTATTCATTTATCGCTGATTTTAACAATGGTAGCTTCGATGCCGTGAGAGTTTGGTAATGCAGGTAGAGCAGGTACTGTTCCCACGAGTCCTCCCCCTCAAATCCTTCCCAAGCTGGCTCCCCATCAGTGCTTTGGTCCCACGCTCAATTGCCCTCTAGTATGGACGGCGATGTTCCTGCTCACTATACACAAGTTAATGGGACTTCTTATTGGAGCTTCTGGCGAACGTGGCACTGCACGAGTATGCGGTTAGATGCGTGTCCAGTCTGGCGAGCGTGGCACTGCACGAGTATGCGGTTAGATGCGTTTGCAGTCTGGCGAGCGTGGCACTGCACGAGTATGCGGTTAGATGCGTGTCCTGTCTGGCGAGCGTGGCACTGCACGAGTATGCGGTTAGATGCGTGTCCAGTCTGGCAAGCGTGGCACTGCACGAGTATGCGGTTAGATGCGTGTCCAGTCTGGCGAGCGTGGCACTGCACGAGTATGCGGTTAGATGCGTGTCCAGTCTGGCGAGCGTGGCACTGCACGAGTAT
>SDVV010023274.1:0-12786 GCA_016164225.1 Gammarus roeselii | reverse complement strand
CGCTGAGGTGTACTGCCTCCCATGCCTGCGTGCCCTGTTGGCGGGGCTGTTGGGGCTGTGGGGGGCTGCAAAGGTGAGATACAAAGGTGAGATGTGGTACTTGAGCTTGTCGATTCCTTCAGGGACTTGGGAGTGCTTGTTGACTCAAGGCTGCTGTTCCATCTCCACGTGAGAAGTGTTGCAAGAAAGGCTTCCACTCTGGCGACCAGTCTGCTCCGCTCCACTGTCAATAGGAGTTCTGTTTTCATGGTCTCTTTATTTATTACTCATATTAGACGCATCTTGGACTACTGCTCATGTGTTTGAAATGTGGGATATTTGAAGGATCTGAGACTGTTGGAGTCTGTGCAGAGGAGGTGGACCAAGGAGATTGATGGGCTGGGTAGAGTGGACTATGGTGAGCGGCTCAAAGCAATGCAGTTGTTTTCTGTGAGGGGGAGGTTGTTGCGTTCTGATCTTGTTAAGTGTTGGAAGATTTTTCATTGTTCTGTTGATTCAGGTTTGTCTGCTCTGTTTGAGAGAGCTTGGGATGTTGGCACACGTGGGCATCCTTTCAAGCTGGTGGTTCCTTGCTGTCCGACGGACTATAAACGGAGATTATTTTATTCTCGCTGTGTGCAGATTTTGAATCGGCTGCCCGCTGATGTGGTGCAGTGTGATTCACTTTGCGGCTTCAAGAGGGCCCTGTGGAGGAATTGAGGGCGGTGTTGTATGAGTTTTGCTAGACTCAATTTGATGTTATATTGTGGCTTTGTTTGTGTTGCCGCCATTTGTGTGCAGTTGTTGACTGTCTTCATTGTTTTGTTTTCTTAGGACCTATTGAGCCCATTCCGACGAGCGTCCTGCTGCAGTGCTTGTACCGTGTTGTTCATTTTGATTGCTGGGGCGCTGAGGTGTACTGCCTCCCATGCCTGCGTGCCCTGTTGGCGGGGCTGCGGGGGGCTTCAAAGATGAGTTCCAGATACTTGAGTGCACGCACTAAGAGACCTTGAGAATAGAGACTGCCGATTCAGAGGCTGTGGCCTAATTCAACAATATGCTGCTGCTTGGCAGTGCCGTGCTGCTTTCAAGACTGCCGGTCCCAAGCCTTAGCGTATCAACATTACGCTGCTGCTTGACTGCGGCGTGCTGCGTGAAATTGACGTAGACGGCATGCTGCATAAAATTGGCTTTATATTCATGAAAATATATCAAATAACATACTGGGGTCATGAGGTGCAAGGGCAGTTGCCAAATATACACATGTTTTGTGAGCGTCGCTCCCTTGTGTGTTCCTGCTCGTGACTGGACATGGTATGGAGCGCTGTGGGGGCCTGGGGATGTTCAGGTATTCATCTAATAGTCAACTTATGGCCTGTTGTCTGCAGGTTCATCTTCAGTATCCTTTACATTTAACCCCACTTCTGAATCAGCCTTGCTGATCAGAAACTGTCTCCAGTCGGTGAAAACTGTGAGAGAGTGCCAAGGTGAATCCTCCACTATCCAAGGTCCTGGTGTTGGTGCTGCCCATGTCTGTGATGTGGCCTGGCAGTGGGAGACCTGTATTCTGGCACTGCTCTGCGTTTGCCAGACCCGGAATTGAACCCAGAGGACACCCAGGAGATGGGTGGCTATTTGTAGGCAGTGAAGCCTGTAGGGGTGTTGCGTCACAGCCTGTCAGATACCCAGGGGTGGAAAAGCCTGTATTGCGTGCCAGCCAGAGAGTGGCACACCTGAGGTGCCTAGTTTTATTCTATAGCCCTCGTGAGCCTGGTCTAGTGGTCATAACCCGGGTTGGTGTGGGATTGGTAGGCTTCATGACCTTGCCACTTGAACAGCTTGGGTGGGCATTTTGCCATCACTTACAATTGGTGGTAGAAGTGGGACAGACCACCACTCAACCGCCCTGGGATTTGGTTTAGAAGGGAGGGATTGTGAGCGTGGCTCCCTTGTGCATTCCCAGCCTAGACTTGAGATGGGGTGGAGCGCGCTGAGGGTGTGGATATGTTCAGGTATTCATCTAATGGCCAACTTACGGCACATTGTTTGCAGGTTCATTTTCATTTCAATATCCTTGGCGTGTAACCCCACTTCTGAATCAGCCTAGCTGATCAGAAACCTTCTCCAGTTGGTAAAAGGTGTGAGAGAGCGCCAAGGTGAATCCTCCACTATCCAAGGACCTACCTGGGGTGGGTGACCGCCTTTTGGGGAAGTCTGCATTAACTTTGCGTTTGGACTCCGGTGAAACATGGAAACTACTTCTACTAGGGTGGGTGCTGCCCACGTATGTGATGTAGCCTGGAAGTTTGAGACCTGTATTCCGGCACTGCTCTGCGTTTGCCAGACCCAGAATTGAACCCAGAGAACACCCAGGAGATGATGGACTATTTTTTAGGAAGTGAAGCCTGTAGAGGTGCTGCAGCACAGTCCAGGAGATGCCCAGGGGTGGAAGGGTGCCTGCCAGAGAGCAGCACACCTGAGGTGCCCGGTTTTATCCTATAGCCCAAGTGAGCCTGGTCCCAGCGGTCATAACGGGTTGGTGTTGGTTTGGCAGGCTCCATGACCTTGCCACTTGAACAGCTTGAGTGGGCATTTCCCCATTGCTTACAGCTCCATTAGTTTTGGAAAACTCAACGTAGTTCTTGTGCTCATTAACTTGCACCAAGAGAGATCTACCAGTCTATTGAGAGAATTGCAAGTTTTATGATCAATGGTAGTGTTGAAGCTCTTGTAAAAAAGTTTCACAGATGTAGAGTCAGCCATGCAGCTACGGTAATACAAAACATTAGGTTTATTTGATTCACCGGCACCATCTGGCGGAGGTCCGAAATACTTGCGTCTAGCTTGTGAATGAGCAGTGTCGATGAACTTGTTTGGGTAAGCCAGTTTTTTGAGAGCAAAAGTTATACAACATATTTTGTCTGATAAAAATTGAGGATCACATAGTCGCAAGGCACGGAGAAACAAGAATGAAGCAGTGGCCTTTTTAACATTTTCTGGATGCCAAGAGTAACAATGTAAATATATACATCCCAGAGTTGGTAGTTTTACAAAAAATTGAGAATCTAAAATGTTGGGTGGAACGATGCACCAATGTATCAAGAAAAGGTAATATATGTCCTGCTCCTTCTCTACAGTAAACTTAATGGAAGGAGACAAACTGTTTGGGCGGTTTACAAATTTTCTTGAGCTTATCAGATGGCCAGAGTGCAAAAACATCATCTATGAACGGGCTAAGTGCGAAGTAAAACAGATTCAAAGTATTCCATGTATAGATTGGCCAAAACTGGTGATAATGGACTACCCATAGCAACACAGAAAATTGGTTTGTAAAACACTTCAATAAACACAGAAAAATGATTATCCACACAAAGTCTGATCATGTTAAGAAATAGTTGAATAAGGCTAGGAGCCTCCAAATCATTTTCATCAAATTTTGTTTAAAAAAAACTCAGGATATTTTCCAAAGGGACATTGGTGAACAAGGGGGAAACATCAAAGCTCACCAATTTGTAGAATGAGATGTAGAAAACTGGCAAAATCGTTTGGTGAAATTGACAGAATGACTGCGATGTGCCTCAGAAAACATATCTAAGTAAGGGGATAACGATTTAGCCAGCCAGCCAACAAGTTATTAAGCTGTTAAGTTTATAAGAAAAATGATTGGGCAAAGAAGACAATTTTGCCTATGGATTTTAGGTATGTCATAGAAATAGGGAAGGCTAGTGCAGTTTTAGATGAATTGATCAAAAGAACAAGGATCAGGACGCAATTAAGCAAGTTTTTTCAAGGAACTACGAAACGCCTTATTGACCAAATCGAGAGGATTCCTCTTGACACGCACGTAGGAGTTTTCGTCTTGTAGCAAGTCCTGAGCCTTCTGAAGGTACACTGCCCGGTCCAGGAGAACTACCTTACCACTCTTGTCTACAGAAAAGATATCATAGTTTTGTTTGAGATCTTGGAGGTAGCATCAACCGCGGTGACGGTCGACAACCCAGGGTGACTCCCCGCACCTCTCTTTTGGGCACCAAAATTTTGGAAATCACAATATTCAACTACGAGACTTGAAAGAACAGGTCTTTGTTAGTTAGTATCAGCTACTTGTAGAAATTCAATACACACATAGAATTTATGAAAAATTGCCAAAGTGAAGGTGTGTTTTTCAGGTCCCAAAAAAATTTTGGTATGGAAAGATCAATGTTCCCCAAACTTTGATGCTGTGGCTAGAGTTTCCATTGGATCAGGGCCAAGTTTGGTGATGATACTTGGAATATGTTGTAGTTGGTTGCATATAAATGATTTTCGGGAAGAAATATGAACTTTTGTAGATATATACAAATATACAACTATGGGGAATCACCCCAGGTGAAGAAACAATCGGGGGTGATTCCCCGCACCTTCTTTGTTATTAAATATCTTCCTTTTTCTTCAATGAAAAGTAATTGAATGCAATTCTACACACATATAATGACATCTGGAAGTAAATGACCCACAATAACAACACCACAGCTATTTTCAGAATGCATAACTAATTTTATAATGACCTGATGTTTATAACACATGGTGACAAGTCTAGGCCTAAGTGTTAACTTATGTTTAATGTCCAGGAATGATTTTTTTTATCGTATTTTCATATCAAGATGACAATACCTTACCTAGCATGACTTGTATTCTTGTCAATGCAATAAGTTTGCTCTAGAATCAAAGAAGTAACATTTTTACTTGTTATATCATATTATTAAAATGATTGTTCTTAGGTAATATTTGGTCATTTACTGATAGTTGAGGGTCATAATTAGTTCAGGATGTGGAGAAATGACTACTCCAGTAAAGTTAAATTGCAATAATTGAAGAAAAACTTTGTTTCCCGCAGTGAAATCTGAAAAAAATAATTCCTTCGTCAGTCACATATGACAGCAGCAAAAGACTATCGTAAAAAGACCTGTCAGACCTAATATTTTATGTAAAATTTTATTTTACGCAACTGATATATACTAATATAGGCATGCTCTATCTATTGGTAATCTCAAATTTGTAATTTGCGTTTCAATTATTGATATATGAAAGATGTGGGGAATCACCCTGTTTGGTGTGGGGAATCATCCCATTTGGTGCGGGGAATCACCCCTGATTAGGGGCCATAGCTTGCCGCACGTTTTTTTGTTAATAATTTTTTTTTGGCTCACGATAGAATGTTGAAACTTATGGTGTTCCATGATCCTAATAGTAGCTATACACACTGTAAATACGAAGTTTCTTGGCTGCATATATTTTGAGGTATTTCAATGTATGTGCAAAATGGGGGTAGTAACACCGGTTGACGCTATCTGTTTGATTTCCTGGGCAGCAAACAAGGTTGATTAGCAAGAGACAAAAGCAGAGGGATGATGGAACCTCTTATAAGGTCAGGATTAGCTATATTAGTTTTTTTTTTTGTAAAAATAGTTTTCAATATTGGCAGCTGTTGAAATAGTGTCACTAGAAGATGGAAGTAGTGCAAAATTCAATCCCAAGCCTAGGACACAACATTGATCATCCATTAGTGGAATGCTGGACAGATTGAGAACACTCAGTAGTGGAGAAACTGTTCTAACTGGAGTGGGCACACAAATTTACTAGTTTATTTTCAAGTTTGTTTCATGTCTCCCACACAATTGCCTCATTGTACCATGGGCAACGTTGGTGACGTTGACTAGTAAAAAAGGATTAATGAAGTATCTGAGGTTATTGAGATGCTGATGAACGTTGAAGTGTGCGCCGATGACCTCATGTTGACAGTTCTTGATGGTGTTGATCAAAACAGCCTCTTGACCAATAGAAAAGACTCATTCTGATTCCTAAGCCTTTCCATTCTGTTAATTCAATGCATAGCTTTGTGTCCAAACTATTTCCTAATAGCTACTGTGTATTAAGATCAAAGTTTTTAGATTGTATTACTAGAACTTACCTTTTTCTTTCTACAGTTGAGGTTTTATTTGTCACTGATTCTTACCTTTGATTCTTACCTTTGCAGCCCCCCCAAGGGCTCAGCATACCCAGTCGTCAGGTGTACGGAGCTAGGAGAGGCCAGCACAGTCAGGCAGGCGAGTACCTACAAAGACTCCGCAGAACAACAACGGGAAGATGCTGGAAGGGATGCGCACCATTGGCTTCCAGAGAACAAATCCAAAGCCACTTGCATGAAAACCCAAAGCACAACTGCAACCCAGCAGAAAACTATGAAAGCAAATACATACACATAAACATTATATGTATAAAAGGAAAAAAAACAGGAACAAGCAACAGTACAAATCACGCCACAGAATCGCCATCACGACTGGGAACGCAAGACCTTAGCACTAGACAATGTATTCCCAAGAAACAAGACTCGACAACAGCAGCAGGCAGCTCATTCCATATCCTAATGCATCGAACATTAAAAAACCTTCTTGCCATATCCACAGAGCAGCGGGGCATCAAGAGTTTGTGCCAATGTCCCCGCGTCCTACCATCCAGCAACCTTTGGAGCAGAATGGACAAATTAATCCCTCTGTGTCACAACACAGAATTCTCCAATACTTTATGAGGTCACTTCTCAGTAACCTGTCCTTCATTGAGAACAAATTGAGAGCCATCAGCCTGTCATGGTAGGACATCTCAGACAGACCATGCACCTGTTTGTTCCACCTCCTCTGAATGGACTCAAGCAACTTCACATCCTGGACATAACCAAGATTCCTCACACAGGAGCAGTAAGCAAGAATAGGCTTGACATGTGCCACAAAGAGTGTGACTATAAAATTTGGGCTTCTATCAACTGTCAACCCTACAAAGACCAGCAGCTTGCCTCACAACTTCTCTGACATGGTCATGAAACTTAAGACCAACATCCACATGAACTCCCAAATCACAATGAACTTGGACAAACTACAAACCCCCTAAGAGTGTAAACAGCCTCTGCACCGGGACCAATCCATCCAGCAAAACTTCTTCTGAAACGTTCAACAACACGCTTGCTAGGGTTTCAATGAGAAATTCCATGAAGATGCAGTCTGGAATACTTTGTCAAGGTCTCCCTGCAAAGCAGACGCACCACCAGCAACATCATGACGCTGGGAAGACAAATAAATTCTAAAATCATCAGCAAATGCGCCAAACTTAGATACAAGACCATCCGTCAAAAAATTAACATATATGAGAAAGAGGACAGGACCCAAGGCTGAACACTGTGGAACCCCACTCAGAAAATCCCTCAGCTCACTATTCACTCCATCAACTCCAACACACATAATTCGAGAATGAAGAAAACTACCAATCCATCTCAATACAACCTTAGAAACTCCAAGAGCCTGCAACTTCAGAAGCAAAATGGGATAGGAAACAACATCAAACGCCTTTGAAAAATAAAGCATGGCTATAGCTACAACCAAAACAGCATCAACAGATTTAACTACATCCAAATAGACCAGCAACATCTGATCCTCTGTTGATCTAGCCTTCCTGAATCCAAACTGTCTGGAAGAAAGGAGCTGGTAAGACTCGAAATAGTCCACCAGCTTGGCAGCAACATTCCTCTCCATCCATTTGCAGCAAACAGAGGTAAGGCTAACTGGACTGGACTGGAGAAACTGGACAAATGAAGAAACATTCCACTCTGCAGAGAAAGGTTAAAGATTATAAAGAGAGATTGTGTCAATTGCACAGCACGCTCCTTCAGCAACTTTGGGTGGAGTCCATCCATGCCCATTGCTAAACCTAAACTAACATTGAGCCCCGCCAGAACCTCATGGACATTCCGAGACATTATTTCAAACTCGCTCATTTCGCCATCAAATAACTGGAAAACAGCAGGATTGGGAAGAACATCCTCTCTATATACGTCAGAGAAAACAGATGACAGGAGCTCAGCCATCTCCAGTAGATCATAAAGCAGCTGTCCATCTGCATTACAAAGTGGTCCAACCCCAAGATGACCTTTCTTCTTCCTTTATATATAAGCATGGAACAGCTTTGGGGAGTCACTATAGCGTTGCATAAGGTATTCCTTGTACTGAGATTGGCTGAACAAAGCATAATTTCGAAACTGACAGTTGAGATCAAGAAAGATGCTAGTGACGTGACTCCAAAGTATTTTGATAAATTCTGCCAAACCTCCTTTGTGAATTTTTTTACTCATCCCACACATTTGCTCTCCTCACAATCAACATTTGGGGAGACCTTACAGACCATGGTACACTAAGCAAGTCTCCAGCAAGAGGCACATGTAAGTCTATCAGACTTCTCAGTATAGTGAGGAACAAACTATATGCCTCACAAACACCCTGGGCCAATCAATTCTTGACAATGCTTGGGAAATAGCGCTGTAGCTACCCCGGTGCCAAGATTAGTTCCAAGCTTGGTGTCATGCACCATCTGGCTCCAAGACATTCACAAACAAAAAAGCACAAATAACAGGCAAGTGTGCACACCTTGGAAAAGGAGCCAAAACAACAACATCCCCAACACAATCTGGCTTGCTTGTAAAAAATAAATCCAGAGTGTTGGTGGACAAATGAAAATTCTGCTCCCTCACCCACTGATGCAAGTCACAAGATGCAAAGCAATCCAAAAACAGTTGATCAGTCAAGTCAACATTCTCTCCCTGCACCAACTCATCCGACCACTTCACGGAGGGCAGGTTGAAATCCCCCAACACGACCACCTCACGACCAACACAGATGTCACTAATTAAACTTATGAGATCAAGATTTTCCTGATCACCATATGATGGAGGTCTATAAACAGCCAAAATCCACAAATCAAGTTTAACCATAAAAATTGCTGCTACATTTGGCGAGTCCCGATTAACCTCCTTGTACTAAAGTGATTTTTTTTTCACATACATACAAACACTGTGATTTCTCACTCCAGTATGCGAATCTTCTCCTACAACAGAAAAACCACGAACCTCAACAAAAGAAGAGCAAACCGAGCTTGCAAGACAAGTCTCACCCACCACAAACACCTCCAGCCTATTTTCTGAAATAAAATTTATTTTGTTTGTTAGTCTATTGACATTTGCCTGGCCAATTTTCAGCAATGAAAACAGGGAGAGGTACGACTGCAGAGACCCTCAATAAATGATGGACCCAACACCTGCAGCACCACCTCCGTGGCCACCCGCAACACTGCCGCGGCAAACAGCAGCCCCCTCAATGGGAACGCCACCAGAGCCGCCACCGCGATCACCAAAGCCGTCACCGCGACCACCAGAGCCGTCACCGCGACCACCAGAGCTGCCACCGCGGTCACCAGAACCGCCTCCGCGGACGCCAGAACCGCCTCCGCGGACGCCAGAACCGCCTCCGCGGACGCCAGAACCGCCTCCGCGGACGCCAGAACCGCCTCCGCGGACGCCAGAACCGCCTCCGCGGACACAAGAACCGCCTCCGCGGACACAAGAACCGCCTCCGCGGACACAAGAACCGCCTCCGCGGACACAAGAACCGCTTCCGCGGTCACCAGAGCCGTCCCCTTGACCACCAGCACCATTATTGCGGTCTTCAGCACAAACACCGAGGACCCCAGCACGACCACCAGCAACGCCACTGCCTCCACGCCCAACTGCACCCCGGTTTGCAGCCGTCGCCCCATCGTCAACCGCAGCCCTTCTCCCAATAATCTCCTGTCGCTGTCTGTAGGTCAAGTCCCTCTGAATGAAAACAGACTTGAACGCGTCCAAAAATCTTGAATTCTTGGCACCACCCAGCAGCATCCTCCTTCTATCACAATCCAGAACTTCAGCTCTAAACAAGCTGGTTTTGCCGATCTTTACGAGTCCATTGAGCTCAACTTCTCCGATGTCCAGGGCCAAGCAAACTTTGGCAAACTTCTCCTTCACACCCTCAGCACTGCCAGTCTGGAAACCTCTGAGGACAATCGAGTCATGGCGGCGTTCCTGTTCGCGCAACTCTCTCAATTCTGCACGACACGAATCCCCTTCCTAGAAACTGTAGCTTCGTAGGCCATGGACCCATCAAGTAGCTTGTTGGCAGAATGACCGCCAGATGCCGACTCAATTCTCCTTGACATCTCATCAACATTTTTGGTAAGGGATCCAACAGCAACCAACAACTGATTGAAAGCTGACACAAGTCCAGTCTCCTTGCCAGGAACACAAGAAGAATGGTTCTACCAGAACATCTACACCTGCACCAAAAATACTGCACAGCACCGCCAGTATCCTTCAAAAGACAACTAACAACATCCTCCTCTACCCCAATACAAGACACACCAGCATGAAATTTCCCTCGGCAGACAGAACAAGAAATGAAGCCACCAAATAGAACAGCATCACAGAAGGAACAGTGCACATCCCCACAAGGCAGCCCATGAACCGCTGAGTCCCCGCCAGCAGCCAGCCCACCCCTCCCAGTCAAGCCCCCAGACTTACAGGCCACTGCTGCCTCATGTTTTTGGGACTGCAAAGGTGTAGGTGGAAAGCCTCCGTCAACGCCGGTCCTTCGATGAACTTCCGCCGCCGAGATGCCGCCGCAACCGAAGGCCTCCAGCGATGCCACAAAAAACGCAACTGAGCCAACAGACTCGTGTTCCGACTGACTAGCATCTGACACTTCAGTTTCTTCCATACTGGATGCGAGAGCTGTCCATCAAGATCCACTCGTCGTTAGTGCTCTTCCATCCCTTGTAGTGAATTTTGCACTGATCTTCTCTCACGTCAACCACAATACTCATACATCTTGAGATCTTTTCTGTCTCTCACCCTCACCTAGTCTCCAACACTTACAGCCTTAGGCATCGTGGCCGTGCTGTTGCAATCCAATTTGCACTGTGAGAGCAGAGACGACTATACTTGAGTTTGGAGAGGCAAGACACTTGCACAAGAGGTGAACATCACTTTTGGCAACAGTGCCACTGATTTCAGGAGCAGTATCATGAATACTGTGGAATTCTTCAATCAGTTCTTGCAAATACTGAGGCCTATCAAGTCCTTTCTTTCCAGATCTCTATAAGTTGATTTGGTTAATAATCAGTAAGTGAACAAATGCTGGAAGGGGGTCAATAACATGTTAATTTCTAAAGCCATGATTCCTTATGGCTAAGTAGGTATAAGTCCAGTTAATAAACTGTATGTGAACAAACGCAAAAACTGGACTATTCAATGATAAGTGACATGGTATTTATGGCTTTTTATTTATTTTCAAACCATTTTTAATTTTTCCCTCTACAACAGCCAGTGAGGCACCTCTGAGTCAGTCGTAGAAGCATGGTAAACTGTGTGAAGTTACCAATTATAAAGGGCATAAACCTGTGATGACATGGAATGCAGGGGAAAAAATATGGAAAGTTCAGTTTCAGCTGACAAAACGAGAGCCGCTTTGTGTATGCAGGTTTATAAACTGGAATTAGTGCACTGCTTGCTAGCTATCATTGTTTCCAACTCAATGTAGTTAGCTATGACAAGAAAAAATGATACCACCAAACAAATCAGCATCAGGGTGAACTTGTTGCCCTGGTTGATACTTTAACATGAATCAGAATGCATTTTTCACTCCAAAACCTGTCAAATTTTTGTGATGATATTACCCCAGTTGACATTATTAATCAAAACAGTGTATCACATGTGCCATTGTTTTAAAAGTCATTTTGAAGGATGAGCAGCAATGCTTCTTTGAATCTCTATTTCCTTTTTAGTCAATGCTACACACTGTAACTGGCTACTAGCCATCTTATCTCTGTCATTGTCAAGCTAATTTGAGTGTGTCTAAATTATTTATATCCTGTAGCTACAGCTATTCCAGATGATATTAAAGTAACATGTGAATGGACTGGCCACTATGCAGAAACCTTCACGCTAGAGCTAGTCATCACATTAGTTTTTTCTCCTGAGCTAACTGTCATATCAATTGTTTTGAAAGTTCACTTGGCTGAAATATTTGTTAATATAGTTGGCACCTGTCTGCTGATAATTAACTGGTGAATCAACAGCTACAGTGATTTTTTTACAACCAGCTTGCTGGTCATGGCTGACAGAACAGACTACAACAAATTAGCAGAAAGCTTAGAGACCCAGGAGTTGGATGTAAGTATCAATGGATTGCTACATTTTGTTTCCACATTTGGATAAACATTTGGATAAACATTTGGATAAAAATACGTATCTCCAGACCTAACTGTCTATTAGCCATAGCTACCTATGTAAATCAATTGATAGCTAGAGGCCTAACTATACTAGTCAACGGATTGCTGTATTTAATTTCATAATTGATAGCTAGAGTCCTAACTGTTTACTAGCTAGATACTCTTTGAATAAAAAAAAAGGTAACCTAGACCCTTGGTATTTTTGCTGTGTGTGGCAATTATTGTGACCATTTAGCATCATAAGTGTAAATATTCCATCATCAACCTACAAAAAGTCATAGCTACTGTAGCTACCTATATGTAAAACTGTGTGTAGGGCCATACTCCACAAACTAGGGTGACAGCCCCCTCCAAACGCTTTGACTCCTCTGTAGCTTCTATAAACAACTCTAAAGAGTATGTTTATAGTAACTAGCGTCGACCCGGGTGACTCCCCGCATTTTGCGCATACTTTGAAATAACTCAAAAAGTACGCGGCCGAGAAATTTTGTATTTACGGTGTGTATAGCTACTATTATGACCATGGAGCACCGTAAGTTGCAACATTCTATCGTTACCCAAAAAAAAGTTATTTACAAAAAACCGTGCGGCGAGCTACGACCCCAAATCGGGGGTGACTCCCCGCACCAAACGGGGTGACTCCCCGCACCCCCCATATATCAATAATTGAAACGCAAATTGAAA
>SDVV010023273.1:0-12786 GCA_016164225.1 Gammarus roeselii | reverse complement strand
GACATAAATTATACATACAATATTTGCATAACACTGAATATATACACTTCATGACCGATAGGAAATGATTAGATAATTGACAATAAAAAAAAATCAATCCTGTAGTATAACATGGGATGGATCGGATTTCACTATAGAGGATAATGCACAATAAAAGTTTATTTGACAATGATTGTATCACCAAAAATGGTACGGTGATTATTAGAAATTCAATTAATTAAATTCGCATCGAGCTGAACTGTCAAAGCTGGAAAAATTATTAGATGGTGTCTCAATGTTGAGAGTTATTGTGGTGGTGGTTGGTTTCGGACATGCTCATGAAGAGAATGCATTTTCTGGTTACTGGTAGTATTCATTTAGTTTGTGTTTGTGGGCAAAGTTACCGTTTTGAATTGGTCAGTCAGTAGGTGTTCGATAAGCATATTCTTGAAGGACGTGTTGGAATCAAGATTCTTGATGCTTATTGGGAGGTGGTTCCAGGATTTTGGTCCAGTGATCGAAAAAGCTCGACAGGCAGTTTCTGTTTTCCTGTGTTCAACGTGCAGAGTATCATTATTTCTTGTGAATCTATTGTTCTTTTCACCTCGAGAATATATGTGCTTTTGGCTGCCGGGTGAGTGTTTTTCTAGAAGATCTTTATGAATTCTGATCGACTCATGCAGTGCCAGTTTGTTGTCAATATTGAGCCATTGTAGTTTTTTGAGGAGAGGACTAACATGGTCTCGTTTTCTGTGGTTTCCATCGCATGTTATTCTTGCCGCAAAGTTTATACAACGTTGCACTTTCTCTCTTTGAGTTTTAGTGCATTTTCCCAAAATTGAAAGACAGTAGTTAATGTGAGAAAATACTAAAGCGTGGACGATCAGCAACCTTGAATTGAAATCCAATTCTTTTTTGCGGAGTTTAGGAACAAAAGGGTTCCATTCAACTTGGAACACAAAGTAGATACGTGGTGTTTGAAGGAGAGATCGGGATCAAACCATACTCCCAGACTTATAACATTATCTTCAACAGAAATGTCAGATTTGCCTATCTTGATAGAGAAATTCATTGGAACTGCTTTTCTTTTAGAGTTCGAACCAAACAAGATGCATTTTGTTTTTTCAGAGTTGAGCTTGAGCCCATTTTTATCAAACCAAGATTTCAGACTAGTTACGGCTATCTCAGCGTCATCTTTCAGCGCATTCAGATCTGACGGTTTTCGGGAAAGCAATATTTAAACATCAACAGCGTACACTACCATTTTCGCTTGATTTTTCGGTAACTTACAGTCGATGTCATTTACAAAAACCAGGAACAACAAAGGGCCAAGTATCGAACCTTGAGGGACCCCAAAGGCAACTGTGGCCGAATTTGACAGTGTTGCGTTATCGAGTTTAACTGATTGTTGTCGATTTGTCAGATAACTTTTGAACCAAGTAGGGTCGATTCCAATGTTGCGGAGCTTGCTAAAAAGAATGGTATGGCTCACACTATCGAATGCTTTCGATAAGTCTAGCAATACCAGCAGAGATACCTGCCCCTCATCAAAGTTTTTGTACAGATCTTCAGTGATGCTCAAAAGTGCGTCTTCTGTTGACAATTTTCGCCGATAAGCATACTGGCAGTCGTTTAACAGCTTGTTTGATTCTAGGTAATCAATCAATTGGATGGATATAACCTTTTCTTGAATCTTGGATAGAGCAGGCAGAAGACTGATCGGTCTGAAGTTGGATGGGTCTTTCTTGTTCCCTGATTTATGAATTGCTTTAATGATCGCATGCTTCCAGATCTCTGGAAAAGTTTCACTTGCTATAGAGGTGTTAATAACTGTGCTGAAATTAGGCAAGGTAACTATAAGGCTGTCTTTTAGATATTGTATGGATAAGCCATCTATTCCTGTAGAATTTGTGTTCCTCAAAGCAAATACATCTCGTTTTACTTCGAGTGGCGATACTTGCTTTGGTTTCCATTTGACGTTTGCTTCTTGGGCACTGTCTCCATCGAAAGCTTTTGGACTCCATGTACCTGTTGCGTCGCTCTGTAATCCTTGATAAGCTTCCTGGGTTACCTCTTCAAAAACTTGTTTCCCAACTCCAGCGAAGTAGTTGTTAAACTTCTCCGAAGTTGCTTGAGAATTCGGATAAGTCGACGAAGTGATCTTGTTTTTGTAGGGAACAATTCTTTTCAGTACACTCCACGTTTCTTTTTGATTGTTTTTGCACTGTTCTAGTTCCTCATGATGGTATTTAATTTTTGCTCTCCTGACTCCTCGTTTCACTCTTTTATTTTGAATTGGAAATAATTTTAACCAAGTGATGCTTCGTTTTGCTCTGCGTTTGAGATACTTTTTAAGTGCAATTGACAATTAGCGATTTTTATCTCTTGATGTGTGGTCAAACAATGATCTTATCTCGAGATATATAATCCTCTTGGGTAATTTCAGTTGCCTTACGATATCTTCCAGATTCCTTTCGCTATCCTATTGCTTTTATTTACGATTGCTTACGTACGGATTATAAAGATGTAAGTTATTAAGTCTTGTCAAAGCTATATATGATTGTATTGGAATATTTCGCACGGCAGGTGATTATTTTACTATGTTTGTTATTGAATGATTCATTTGAATAGAAGTTTTTACCGCTCAAACCTGAATTGTTAGGATATTCGATGTAGTTATGCAAGAAATATGGGTTATTTATTAGGAGAGTTTAGCTACTTGTGCTTTATGTGACTCATTTTCATAGGATGTTTGGTGGAGTTTTTTAGCGGTGAGATGCTTGATGTTGAATAAAGGCTATGAGTATTTACAGGTTTTAACATGTTCCTGTTGACGTGCTTCCATCATTTTATACGAAAATGTCCTATTTCTGACTATAGCTCTACTTTTTTTCCTCAATACTGTACCCATGTGTCCTCATTAGCCTCATTAGCTGGTGAATCAAATGCAAAATATGTCTGAAGTATTTTACGTGACTGGAATAGGTCTAGAAATTTGTTATAAATTTAAATGGTATCGTGGTAAAAAATAGCGTTATTCTCATGATCTCAGAGTTAAATGTCAGATATATAAGAGGAATGAATGTTTAAGAGGTGCAAGTCCATTATGCATCTTTATGGAATTTTCGTTATTGATCCCCTGCAATTGTATACTGTATTATTTAGAAGACTATTTACTGAATGGTGGGGTCATAGACCATTCATGGTTTGGCTACCCTTCACCTAATGAGATATATTTGTCTACGATTGTTGAGGGTGCTGTATACAACTTAAATTTAGCTTAATATCTATCACATTTTCAACGTAAGGAAGAGGCGTTCTAGTGCATTTCAACGCTTGTTCAATCGAGGTTAATTTAGGATATTGCAAACAAAGATTTATTAGATATATTATTTCTTATTGATAATAGATTTTGACATAATTATCTATACATATATATACATGGGATATCATTTTAGGAAAACATATATTTTTCACAATGAAGTTTCAATGTGAGCAGCTCGGCGAAACATAAGTAATGACTTCGAACACCCTTCTCTTGTGTTATCTTGATCCTTGGTACCAGTGACAGTCTGTGGGTTCTTTATCAATGACGATTATTTATTCCTCACCTGAAGCTATCAACTCGTCATATCGGTGTAGGATTTATCATCTGGGTGTGTTTATTTCTCCGATCTATTGGTTTTCTAGACTAACGCCCTTAGTACACATTTTAGGTAAATGTCGACCTTTGGGAGAAGTGTATGCAACACTTGCAATTCTATCCTTGTAACCAAAACTTTGTATTTAGTCTTCAGCGAGCTTTTCATAGACGCTAATTTTTTAATTACTGTTACATGTTTAGGACATTGAATCATTTCAGGTTCCTTCTTGCTGATGCCCACATTTCCATTAATTATATTCCCGCAGATTTCCGAAATATACATAATTCTCCTAGCACTCAAACGTTTGAGACATGATTCTCTCTCCTCGTGTTTCATTTCCAATAATTTTGAAACAAAATCAGATATACTGTACATTTGATTTTATTATGCAAGTTTTCACTTCTTATACAAGTCACCCTTTCATTACCCCATTTATTATTTCGGTTTCCTTCAACGTTTGTAGATTTTTCTTTACATGACATATCCTCGATATCACTGTCTCTGTTATCCATTCCACTGAAAGTATCCCACGTTTTCCCCTTGTTTTAATTATTTTCAATTTCGGCTAAGGTCTGGGTATACTCCCCCCATTCCACCCAATCCTTATCCATTCCACGTTTGGTTGTTACCGGCATCGCACATTCTTACTACCTGCACCATGTTGACCGTCGTCTATAACATTAGATTGGAAACCCATGTCCGGGTCATTATGTTCTATCAATGCGCCCATTGCATCCTCAGAGCTTATATTTCCTCGTTCATTTTTAGGATTATCATATTCAAGATAATGGTGTCCTATGAGATGGCGCCAAAACCCGGATGTGGAGCTTGATTTGCTTAATTTTATCTCCGCATGGCAAATAACACATCCCCCGTGTTCTCCTTTTGGTAAAATACTGTCATATCGTACTGGGTGACATCTTTCTTCCCTGAAAGCGGTCCGGTATCTGAATGAGTACAGATATGAGTCTATTTTTTATATATACTGTGTTTACATGCATATATACAGGGTCGTAAGCGTCACTGTGTCGGCACATGTGCCGACACATGTGTCGACAAAATGCATATATACAGCGTCGTTAGCGTCCCTGTGTCGGCACATGTGACGATACATGTGTCGACACCATGCATATATACAGGGTTGTTTGCGTCACAGTGTCGACACCAGGTAGGTATTTTCATACATTTTATGCAAAAGACTTACCATACACTGCCGGATGCATTAATTTCTACCCAACCTAAGCTAACCCATAGAACAACATCCCTCGCTGTTGATACAACATATTACATGTGCATCAGCTTCATGTTATGTTTTGTTGAAAGAAGTAATCATCCTAATCTAAACTAACTTATGTACGGTTTTTCAGTCAATGTTTTATACGTTGAATAATACATTGCTCCACTTATCTCTACACTTTGATCAATCCTTTACAGTTTGATACACAAACATCCAATTCTGATCTAGTAAATCATTATAAAACCTAACCTAACCTGTCTTATGTATGATATTCAATCACTGTTTTATACAATGCATAACAAATATCTCCAGTTGACTCTACATTTTGATCTATCCTTTGCAGTTTTGACACCTTATTACTTCTACTTCGCAATCAATCTCGACTCATGTAGGTTACCAGAATGGTCAGATTTTTCAATCTTAGATGGATTAAATGTTACAAGTAATTCATATTTGTTTTCATCATCATACAAATGGGACGACTCCATCTCATACTAGGTCTACCAAATTTTTTTGTTCAATATCTCCTGACTCTTCATCCTTTGACGACTTGCACAGTTGATCTGACTTTTTTCTTTCAAATAATTTTTTCAAACTCCTCACGATGACATCGTTTCAAATGTCTCCACACGTTACTCGTCGATTTATGTTTATTCAATTTTATTTCTTTCTGGCATAGTTTACAAGCCCCATCACCCCATTTCTTTCGAACAATCGAGGATCCAAGCTAAAACCCATCCTTCCACAACAGAATCCCAATATTGACTGAATATCTTCTCATCAGACGCTGATTTATATCTCATCATTCTGTCACACATATACAGCATTTACCCCGAGATATTTTCATGTGTAGCGTTGCACCCATTTCCTGCAACATCGTGATGCAGGAAATGGGTGACTGTACGAGCCATGCTGTAATCGAAAAAACGAGTTAGAAGTCATTGATGATGTCAGCAAGATCTGTAAATGATACTAATAAAAGAATGTAAATCCTAAACCAATTGTTTATAATATCCTACAACTCAAAGGTTAAGCGATGATATTGCATACATTGCGTTGGTCAGAGGTAACATCGAAATTGTTGAAGACGGTAGGAGAATATGTTTCAAGGGATGCAACGCTACCCATGAACCTATCTTGGGGTAAATGCTGTATATGTGTGACAGAATGGTGTGATATAAATCAGAGTCTGATGAGAAAATATTCAGTCAATATTGGGATTCTGTTGTGGAAGGATGGGTTATAGCTGGAGTCCTCGGTTGTTCGAACGAAATGGGGTGATGGGGGCTTGTAAACTATGCGAGAAAGGAATAAAATTGAATAAACATAAATCGACGAGTAACGTGTGGAGACATTTGAAGCGATGTCATCGTGAAAAGTTTGTAAAAAATAATGGAAAGAAAATAGTCAGATCAACTGTGCAAGTCGTCGAAGGATGAAGAGTCAGGAGATATTGAACAAAAAAAATGTGGTAGACCTAGTATGAGATGAAGTCGTCCCATTTGTATGATGATGGAAACAAATATGAATTACTTGTAACATTCAATCCATCTAAGATTGAAAAATCTGACCATACAGGTAATATATATGAGTCGAGATTGATTGCGAAGTAGAAGTAATTAGGTGTCAAAACTGCAAAGGATAGATCAAAATGTAGAGTCAAGTGGAGATATTTGTTATGCATTGTATAAAACAGTGACTGAATATCATACGTAAGATAGGTCAGGGTAGGTTTTTTGATGATTTACTAGATCAGAATTGGATGTGTGTGCATCAAGCTGCAAAGGATTGATCAAAATGTTGAGATAAGTGGAGCTATGTATAATGCAACGCATAAAACATTGACTGAAAAAACGTACAAAAGTTAGTTTAGGTTAGGATAGGATGATTACTTCTTTTAACAACACATAACATGGAGCTGATGCACATGAAATATCTTGTATCAACAGCAAGGGATGTTGTTCTATGGGTTAGGTTAGGTTGGGGAGGAATTAATGCATCCGGCAGTGTATGGTAACCCTTTTGCAGAAAATGTATGAAAATACCTACCTGGTGTCGACACTGTGACGCAAACGCCCCTGTATAAATGGATTGTGTCGACACATGTATCGTCACATGTGCCGACACAGTGACGCTAACGACGCTGTATTTATGCATTGTGTCGACACATGTGTCGGCACATGTGCCGACACAGTGACGCTAACGACCTTGTATATATGTATGTAACCAAAGTATATATAAAAATGGACTCATATCTGTACTCATTCAGATAGCGGTCCGCTTTCAGGGAAGAAAGATGTCGCCCAGTACGATATGGAAGTATTTTACCATAAAGGAGAACACGGGGGTATGTGTTATTTGCCATGCGGAGATAAAATTAAGCAAATCAAGCTCCACATTTGTGTTTTGGCACCATCTCAAAGGACACCATTATCTTGAATATGATAATCCTAAAAATGAACGAGGAAATATAAGCTCTAAGGATGCAATGGGCGCATTGATAGAACATAATGAACCGGACTTGGGTTTCTAATCTTATGTTATAGACGACGGTCAACATGGTGCAGGTAGTAAAAAATGTGCGATGCCGGTAACAACCAAACGTGGAATATATAAAGATTGGGTGAAATGGGTGGATTATACCAAGACCTTAGCCGAAATTGAAAATAAAGAAATAAGGCGAAACGTGAGATACTTTCAGTGGAATGGATAACAGTGTCAGTGATATCGAGGATATGTCATGTGAAGAAAAATCTACAAACGTTGAAGGAAACCGAAATATTAAATAGGGTAATGAAAGGGTGACGCGAATAAGAAGTGAAAAATTGCATAATAAAATCAAATGTATATCTGATTTTGTTTCAAAATTATTGGAAATGAAAAACGAGGAGAGAGAATCATATCTCAAATGTTTGAGAGCTAGGAGAATTACAGTGGGCAATAACAAGAAGAAACCTGAAACTATTCGATGTCATAAACATGTAACAGTAATTAAAACATTAGCGTCTATGAAAAGCTCGCTGAAGACTAAATACAAAGTTCTGGTTACAAGGATAGGATTGCAAGTGTTGCATACACTTCTCCCAAAGGTCGACGTTTACCTAAAATGTGTACTAAGGGCGTTAGTCTAGAACACCAACAGATCAGAGAAAAAACACACCTAGATGATAAATCCTACACCGATATGACGAGTTGATAGCTTCAGGTGAGGAATAAATAATCGTCATTGATAAAGAACCCACAGACTGTCACTGGTACAAGGGATCAAGATAACACAAGAGAAGGATGGTCGAAGCCATTACTTATGTTTCGCCGAGATGCTCACACTGAAAGTTCATTGTGGAAAAGATATGTTTTATTAAAATGATATCCTATGTATATTTATGTATATATAATTATGTCAAAATCTATTATCAATACAAATAATATATCAAATAAATCTTTGTTTGCAATATCCTAAATTTACCTCGATTGAACAAGCATTGAAATGCACTAAAACGCCTCTTGGCTTACGTTGAAAATGTGATAGATATTAAGCTAAATTTAAGTTGTATACAGCACCCTCAGCAATCGTAGACAAATATATCTCATTAGATGAAGGGTAGCCAAACTATAAATGGTCTAGGACCCCTCCATTCAGTAAACCGTCTGCTAAATGATACAGTATACAATTGCAGGGGATCAATAACAAAAAATCCATAAAGATGCATGATGGACTTGCACCTCTTACACATACATTCCTCCAAAATATCTGACATTCAACTCTGAGATCATGAGAATAACGCTATTTTTTACTACGATATCATTCAAATCTATAACAAATTTCTTGACCTATTCCAGTCAGCTATAATACTTCAGACATATCTTGCATCTGATTCACCAGCTAATGAGGTCACATGGGTACAGTATTGGGAAAAAAAAGTAGAGCTATAGTCAGAAATAGGACATTTTCGTATAAAATGATGAAAGCACGTCAACATGAACATGTTAAAACCTGTAAATGTTCATAGCCTACGTGTATATTCAACATCAAGCATCTCACCGCTAAAAAACTCCACCAAACATCCTCTGAAAATGAGTAAAATAAAGCACAACTAGCTAAGCTCTCCTAATAAATACCCCATATTTCTTGCATAACTTCATCGAATATCCTAACAATTCAGGTTAGAGCAGTAAAAACTTCTATTCAATTGAATCATTCAATAACAAACATAGTAATATAATCACCTGTCGTGCGAAATATTCCAATACAATCATATATAGAGATGACAAGACCTAATGACCTACATCTTTATAATCCGTACGTAAGCAATCGTAAATAAAAGCAATTAGATACCGAAAGGAATCTGAAAGATTTCGAAAGGCAACTGAAATTACCCAAGAGGATTATATATCTCGAGATAAGATCATTGTGTGACCACACATCAAGAGATATAAATCGCTAATTGACATTTGCGGCTCTATGTATCGTAAGTAACTCCCTTGACCAGAATAGAAGGAAATAAACATATAACTTATATGTCCGAGAACACACAAAAAATAATATACATCCTAAAAATACATTGGTCGACTCATAAAGAATATGCGTTTCTGGTATCTCTATGTATCATCAGTAACTAACTTGATCAATTTGTCTGTACATAAAACTACAATGTCCGAGAAATACAGCGCCTGAGTCAGACACATCAACAAATAACATACATCCTAACCAATACATTCGATAAAAGATTCAAAGATCTAGTAATCCTATATCTAATTCCTTAACAAAAGCATACTTAGAGTCACTAATTATCGCCTATCTAAATCTTTCACAGGGTTGTCTTGGCCCCCCTAATTTTTGCCTATCTAATTCCTTCACTAAAAGCATATTCGGTCGAGTCACAAAAAAACTGTGTTTCATGGTATAAGTATGAATCATCAGTAACTAAGTTGATCAATTTGTCTTATCATATAACTACAATGTCCGAGAAATACAGCGCCTGAGTCAGACACATTAACAAATAATACACATCCTAATTATCGTCTATCTAATTCCTTTCACTATAAGCATATTCGGTCGAGTCACAAAAAACCTGCGTTCTTAGTATCTCTATGAAGCATCAGTAACTAACTTGATCAATTTGTCTTAACATATAACTACAATGTCCGAGAAATACAGCGCCTGAGTCAGATACATTAACAAATAATACACATCCTAATTATCGCCTATCTTATTCCATCAAAGGGCCATTCCCGCATCACCTATTTCCAGGGCAATTCTAGCAGTTCTTATTCCCAGAGCAATTCTCGCAGTACTTATTTCCAGAGCAAATCTCGCAGTACTTATTTCCAGGTCAATTCTCGCAGTACTTTACTTTACTTACATTGCTCATAAAAATGTCAATAACAGATAGCGCTAAAACTACTCCCAGTTGAGCTTCAAATAAGCAGTCTACACAAGTGTGACTCGAAGTAAATTGCGTTGCTAGCAATAGGTATTCAGGAAACGTACATTTTTCTTCCTATGTCTGACTCAACTCTGTTAGTTTTATTTTCAAGTCTGATGAGAATTTAAATTGACTAGTTTAATTCTGAATATATTTACTTAATAAATAACTGAATTACGGAGATGTATCCTCGATGCTGATAGAGATTAATGCGTGAGTAGGGAAATAATAACGTCAATTTGAGTTTTTTTTCAATTATATTGCACTACCTATGCAACGAAAGACACCATAATGGAACCATCGAAAATGACATCCACGTGAATTCACTAACATATGTTGCGATACACTTCCAGATGGCTAACGTTTTGTGGAGTGTGTGGTTTTGTTGTGGAGTGTGTGGTTTTGTTGTGGAGTGTGTGGTTTTGTTGTGGAGTGTGTGGTTTTGTTGTGGAGTGTGTGGTTTTGTTGTGGAGTGTGTTTTTTTTTGTGAAATGTGTGGTTTTGTTGTGGAGTGTGTGGTTTTGTTGTGGAGTGTGTTGTTTTGTTGTGGAGTGTGTGGTTTTGTTATGGAGTGTGTGGTTTTGTTGTGGAGTGTGTGGTTTTGTTGTGGAGTGTGTGGTTTTGTTGTGGAGTGTGTGGTTTTGTTGTGGTAAGTGGTTTTGTGTACAGTAACGAACCTGTTAACACATCTCGGGGAAACAGAATACGTCAAAGAGCAACCCATCGCATTACGTCTCTTTGATTCTGTTAACGTGATTACGTTTTTGGAGGAAAAGTTGTACATACTCGATTATCATACATCGACACGTCTGTGAGTAATCTCAGACCCTCAACATATATGAGTACTAAGGCCGAGCCTGAGGATTGATGCAGAAATTGGCCCTGCAGAAATGGGCCTCTGCTCCATGAAGCTGATATTTGCTTGGTAGAAGAGCTAGACCAACTTTCAGGAAACGACAGCCGGTCTCACTTTTGTGTCATAAAAGCCAGAAATATGCATAGGCACCGACGGGTGTCCGGGGCAGGCGAGACTATTGACGGTGATTGATTAGGGCTATTAGGAGTAGCTCACAAGTTTGTACGATAGCTGAAGTTGTGCTTAATAAAGATACAACGCCAGCACTGGATAGGGCAAAGCCAGGCAGATCCCTAAACAAGACTCGAGCTTCGTGAAGTGTTCAGAGATTCATCAGAAGAAAAGAGTTATAATCCATGAAGGAAAGTATCGAGCTGCAGAGTTTGTGGGATTGATTAACGAATAAGGGACGTAAAACATATTTTCTGACCGTCTACTAGCAAGGCCTGACGTTGTAATAAAATTTAGGAGAAAAATGGCAGGGAACGAAACATCAGCAGGCGCCCGATCCATAAGCTCGACGCCTGTTGTAGTCAGTTGGTCACATAACGTCTGTTTTACTCGTAATGCACGCCGTGTCGATCCACCTGACTTCCTCTGATCATTCTGTCACATACGGCTAGTCAGTGAACAGATTATGCCCTACGTGTAAGTATCTGCAAAAGGTTGTAATTGCAATACTGTTCTAATTTATTCCACTCATTTCGTGCAAGGTATACAGTATATTCTCGTTGCTTGGACAATACCGAGGACAAATATAAACGATGATAATCACAGATCAGCTGATAATTCCTATTCTGACCATAGGTATAAGAGATAACTATGTCCTCCACAAAAGATGTTATGTAGGTTTATTTTATCCTGGAATATATTTCAATATCATGATATTGTAATCGTAATCATCACGTCATTGTAATTAATGTGACCGTGATAGTGATTAGCAACTCTGTGCTGTATATGGAGTTGTCCTAACTGTTACTAAATAGGTGTTATGTAATCTCTACTATTTATAAATTAGCACCATATCACAAAGAATACCTCACATTTAATGCAAACTGCAATTTGCTGTATTTATGAAGGGTTAAATGTTTCGCCACGACGTTTATCAGACCGGAGAGGACGAGTTCCGTTATGTTTATCCAGACACGTAACGGGAACACGTAACGGGAACAGTGTGCAGGCTGGCCAGTGTGACGTCATAACTGTGACGTCAGTGTTCAATAATGGTAGGATGAGGGCTCATAGATTGTAGTCAGTCGGATAAGGTGATAAAGAAATGATTTTAATATATAAAAAGATAACCACGTTCCCATCAATGTGACATCGTATGGGAATCCTTTGTACACTTGACATAGAACAAACGCCACAGTAATTTACAGGACTTCCTTGATTATTGATTGCAATTCTACCCTTCACTCCACCTCCACCCCTCTAGCCCCGTCACGGCCTTTGTTGTACAAGAGCATCGAAAGTCATCAAAGCGGAGAATGGCGCAGTACAAAAGACAGTTTCGTCTCTTCCTGGGCATGTTCCTCCGCGTCGGTGACATTGCAGGAAACATCGTCACCTACTCTTCATACCGGCTTGGTAAGAAATCTACTTCTGTTCGAAAGCAATAACATTATATATATATTATATATGTAT
>SDVV010023272.1:0-12787 GCA_016164225.1 Gammarus roeselii | reverse complement strand
TTACCAGCTTCACCAAACTGTTGACCTGTACCAATAACAGATCAAGGTCGACAGACAGGCAGACTGGGAGTAGGTAGTGAAACTGCATTAGGGAAATGGCATAGCTAGTAGAGGACTTGAGGTAGTTAAGCAGTCATAGATTTAAAATATTGTCATTGACACTAACTACTGCAGAGTAAGGTGCTAATTTTAATAATGAACTCAGCAACTAATTAAATTTATTTGAAAATTGACTCTTCATTGTGTGTGAAACACACTGGCACACAGGAAAAATATGTAACATCACAATTTTGTAATTTTGATAAAATTCTTCTATCAACTTGGTGTCAGCAGATTCAAAGCCACTGCACAAGTGACCTGCTGGTGTACTCACAACACACACTAAAACACATTGTATACCCATTTTAATTCCCAATTTTTGTGACAACCTTGGTATTAAAAGCTCGTGCTCAACAACAAGTGGTGCAACCTCGCCTCAGCGAAAGTGCTAAACAATGTGCCTCATGGGAGATAATCACATACCATTCTGCCTGCCTCATACAGGCAGACAGATTGGGTGCATATAATAAAAAATGGATATCACAAGAAAGAAATATCATACCACTAAGGGTGTAGCTACCAGGAATAAAAAAAGGAAGCCTTAAGCTCCATTATGCATGAATCTTACTCACTTTGATTTTTATGTTCATGTCCCAGAATATGCATTCTGGATGCATAATAGTTGCAAGAGATGTCACTCATTAAAAAAACTTTATTTACACTATAAAGCTATTTATCTATTCATAGCCATGGATCAAGGTAGGTTGCTACTCAGATCAAAAGATTGCTATCATGTTAGCATAATACCAATTTGAGAATCCTATTATAGTCTTTGGACGAGGAATTCCCCATAGCTAGCTGCTATGCCTTTGAATACAGTTGAAATCTTGCATCCAGGTATTTACAGGAGTGCCTTGCTGCAGAAATCTGCAACTGTATTTATTAGTCTGCTCTACACTGGGGATAGCACATATTAAACAATGTTATTCCCACCTGTCTTTTATGGAGCACAGACCAAGGAAAGCCTCAGAATCTACGTTGCACTGGCCAAGGTACTCTAGCTACAGACTATCTATACGTATAGCATCCAACAAAAAATATTCAGTCTCGGCTGGTGTCTTTCTTTGCCTCTGTGGCCGTCGTTTTTTTTCCAACTAGTAGTTTACCATTTAGAACCTCCTCGCCCGTGTCTGTATGCAAGTATATAATAAACTAACTGCCACGAGATCTATGTTCATGTCCCTGTCTACGGAGAGTTAAGAAAAAAACGCTCAGCTTTGTTTTCCGGAAGGCGTTGTTGCCATATTTGTGTCAAGGTATTTCTCTGAATCATTTAGTCCTTCTGATGCATGTTCCTTGGCTTTTTGTGCGTGGGTATTAATATTTATTTAACCAAAATAAATATTTGTTGCACTGTCATTATAATTGCAAGCAGTTTGTACTAGCTGAACGGAAATGTTGTAGCTACCTACAGAGAAATGCAACAATGAGATCAAAAGATGCGGTTGCTTATTAGTAATTGGTGCTTGTGATGCACGTAAAATGTGTTTAGTGTTATTAGGATAATGTAGGGTCAATTAAGGACCTCTACATCACTCACCATTCAGACTGCAGCCAGGGATGCAGTATGGTTTTCTCCCTGCTTGGCTGTCGTCCAAGTGCGTAGCGTTAGCTACGCTTTGAGGCGGTCTGGTGCTCTTACTGCTCTGCCAGACCTGGTGGCTTGAGTGAACAACCTGACTTGAGGTCGTGGGTTTATTTGTACTCGCCGTCCTGTGAGGGCTTGCGATGATAAATTTGCTGGTTGTCTGGTAGTCTGGGTTCGTGGCGCATGCCGGTCCTCTGGACGTGCTGCACCTGGTGTGGGAACTCCGTCTGGGCTTGGTGTGGTTGACGCACTGTTTCCGATTTTTATCTGGACATGTGAATGTCTTTCAGGGAAAACGTCGTCTATGGCATGGGCGGCTTTCATACGAGAGACATGGACATTGTCGGTTTTGCCTCTTCGCTTGATGGTGTAGTGTGTCGGTGTTCGTTGAGCTACCTCAAATGGTCCTTCGAAGGGTGCTTCGAGCGGGTGCCGTACTCTGTCGATGCGGACAAAGACGTGTGTCGCTGTTCTGAGTTTGGGGTCAAAGTGCCCCTCTGCTGGTTGAATTGGTCGGGACTGTGCCGGACCAACTTCGTTCATGGAGCTCTGGAGTCTCTGGTTGTACTCGGTGATGTCGGTCAGTGCAGGATTGCGGTTTCTGACCACCATGTCGCATTGAAGTCGCAAGTTTACTCCAAACATGAGTTCTGATGCTGTGTAGTCGATGCCCTCTTTTACTGCGGTTCGCATGCTTAGGAGGATGAGTGGAAGTTTTTCCCACCCAGTGGTGAGGATCTGCCTGCGTTTTCAATGCATCCTTGACTCGGCGGGGGATTCGTTCGATCAGGCCATTGACCTGAGGGTGGTAAGCGGTGGTCCTGATTCGCACCGAACCCATGGTTTCTATGAGACTGGTCCATAATGCTGATTCAAACTGAGGACCGCGGTCTGTGGTGATGCTGATGGGGCAATCATAGTGTGAGATCCAGGTAGCAAGGAAAACTTTGCGGACTGTTTCTGCTCGCGCATCTTTGATGGGACAGATTTCAGGCCAGCGGGTATGTCTGTCGATCATGGTGAGTAGGTATTCGTACCCCTCATTGTGAGGTAAGGGTCCCACAAGATCGAGATGTACCTGCGCAAATTTTCCTCCTTCTGGTGGAATGATTTGTGATGGAACAAAGTTGTCACGATTTATTTTGCCTTTTTGACAGTTTGTGCATTGCTCACACCATTATCGGATGTTTTTCTTCATGGCTGGCCACACATAACGCGTGGCAAGTTCCTGAACTGTGACACGCTTCCCAGAATGGGCGATGTTGTGCACCTTGCGGAAGAATTCCTTGGCGTATTGCTTGTGGAATGTAAGGTCGGCACACAGTGTCATGTATGTGCATGTAAATTCTATCAATTTGTTGTAGGAGGGAGGTTGAATCCTCGTCTTCGAGTAGTGCTTTCAACTCTTGGTCTTGAAGTTGTTCCGTGAGAAGTCGTTCTTCATTAATGTCCGTGAATATTTCTATAAGAAGGTAATCACAATCCTCATCGTTTGGTTCAGGGAGCAGTTGCGTGACTGGTTCCTCTTGATCATGACATCGTGACAAAGCGTCTGCAATTAGGTTTTTTTCTCCAGCGATGTGCCGGACATCAGTTGTGAACTGACTGATGAAGGAGAATTGGCGGCTCTCCCGAGGAATGTCTCGTTCCTGTCGCTTGTGAAGGGCACCAACTAATGGTTTATGATAGGTGATGATGGCAAAGTCTATGCCTACGATGAAGTAACGGAAGTGCCTCATTGATAGATAAACTGCGAGCAATTCTCGATCAAAGGTGGAGTATTTCCTTTCCCTTGGCTGTAGTTTCTTGCTGAAGAAAGCAATCGGTCTCCATTCATTGTCTTGAAGCTGCTGTAGCACTGCTCTCACTGTGGTGTTGGAAGCATCCACTGCAATTGCAGTTGGTGCATCAGGCAATGGGTGATGAAGCATTGCTAGTGTTGCTTTTGCATCTTCAAATGCCTGGTTGGCTTCTGGGTTCCACGCAATTTTGTCATTCTTCCTGGGTTTCCCCGAAAGAAGTGCGTTGAGTGGTGTCATGACAGAAACAATGTCATGCAAGAATCTGTTGGAAAACTGTTTCATCCCACAGAATGTTCGAAGCGTCCTGATGTACACGGCCTTCTCAAAATCGTTGATAGCCTTGACCTTTTCGGGCAACGACAGAATTCCCTGTGAGGTTATTCTGTGTCCAAGAAAGTCCACTTTTGAGCGGGTGAATGACCAGCCCATGAGCTGCTAGTCTGGTGAAAAGTTCTTCAAGGTCCTGGAGATGTTCAGTCTCATTTGAGCTGGCAACTAGTATGTCGTCGACGTAATTGAAGTTCATGAATGGGCGTCCTGCGATGGATATGTCAAGGAAGACTGTGTCAAGAAATCGTTGAAAGGTTTGAGCTGGACCGCTGAGGCCATAGGGCATGCGCATGAACTCAAAAGATACAAAAAGTGTGGTGATAGCTGTTTTGGGAATGCTTTCTTCGTCCATGGGGATTTGGAAGTAGGCACTAGCAAGGTCGACCTTGGAGAAGATGGTTTTTCCTGCCAGTTGGGCTGAAAAGTCTTGCAGGTGATTTAGGGGGTAGCTATCGCGTACCGTCTGGAAACTAACACTTCTGTAGTCTCTGCACAATCTCCATCCAACCTTCTTGGGTACCACATGTAATGGTGAAGCCCAAGGGCTTTTACTGGGTCAGATGATCCCATCCTGCAGCATTCCTTTTATGGCCTCTTTTGCAGAGTCTGCGACTTTAGGATTGAGTAGCCTGGGGCGCACGAATACTGGTTGTCCCGTTGTTGTGATGATGTTTCTCACATCATGCTTAGGTTTTGTCAATGCAGTGTTAGGCATTGAGATGGTTTTATGTTTCTCTAATAATTTTCTATAGCAGTCTGGGTCGTCTCCTAGGGTGTTGAGTGTTGCACCGGCTAAAGCCAGACCTGCGGAGGCAGTCATGCTCGAGGAGGTATCCATGAGCCACCTGTTATGTAGGTCAACCACAAGCTTGTGGTGGGCAAGCAAGTCAGCACCGATAATTGGTTGATCAACCTGGGCTATGATGAATGGCCTAGTTATATCCTTTCGCAGGCCCATATTGAGGGTCATCAGCCGCTCACCATAGATGGGTATGCGGGACCCATTGGCAACGCGAAGGTTGCTAACCTCCTCATTTCTGAGGTCGGTTGCTTGAGGTGGAATGACATAGATAGCAGCTCCTGTGTCTATTAAGAAGGTGAACTTGCTTCTTCTGTCAGTTATGGTTGGTTTGCTTCAATGCGAATATCGCCATTTCAGTTCCATGGCCCTCTTTAAATCCAAACTGACTGTTTGCGGTAAACAGGAATGATAAAAATATCTTGCAATAATAACCTGATCAAGAACCTTGGAAATTGAGGTGGCAATAGCATTGGGGCGATAATCATTTATATCAGAAGGGTCCTTCGTTTCACATTTCATAAGAGGAATTACAGTTACATGCATTACCTCTCTTGGTAGCTCCTTGACATGAATGCAGCCAGAAAGAAAGAGAGCGAGCACTGCAGTCAGTTTGTGGGAATCATCTTTATACACTTTACCCACAGATACCATTTCGTTAACAGCATTAACATCGTCGAGGGCATTTTGTACCCAAATTCTATTCTCTTCCGTGTCAACAGAATTCGCAAAAGGCTGCATGTGCTTACCCCAGACGCCTGCAATGTTTGCCTCCCACAGAGTGGCCTGCCACCGCGAGTTGAAGTGCTTTCTTATTAGGATTAAGTGACCTAATTTCATTGCAAAAATCTTTACATTTACTTTCCCGCCATTTTGCAAGTGGAGCCTGCGCACGCAGTTGTTGCTTGATCTGTCTCAGGAACGCGAGTTCTCTATGAAACCGTGATTTTTATATCCACATTACTACCTCAAGCTGACCTTCCCGAGGGCTTCTAGCAACGTTCCAATTAAATACGGCGTCCCATTTAGCATAATTCAGTTTTTTGTGCTCGCTCATTCCAACCTGGAACATCATACTTATTCGGTTTCTGGTACCCAAAATACGCCGTCCTGCAATTAATATACACTGCCTCATGCAGCCATACAGATCATTCAATCTTACATTATCAACACCCTTATTCACTTCGAGAAGCCTATCAGAAATATTCGCAAGAAAGGCATTAGGCTCAGCCTAGATTCTGCCCTGGAGTTCCTTTTTCTCAAAATTCCAATCAATCATCTTGACCTCGCGGGATTCAGATTGTCTGGGAGTCTTCATTCCCTCTACACTCAACGTTACCCCTAAAACACGTTGATCTGGGCAGGCAACATCGGGCTGCAAGTGACGAAAAATTGTTGCATCTAACAACAGCGAGGATAAAGCAATATAATCGATCCATGAGGTGGAAAGGGAACCCTGATTCACATGTGTGTACGTGTCAGGTGGCAGCATGCAGCCTGGTGTCCTGAAATAGCTCTTCAATCTCAATGGACCTATTTGTGTTAGAAGAGGCAATGAACTCTCCTAGAATACACACTTGTTCCTCTTCTCTACTCTCCAATATGTTGCTCTTCTCTACTCTCCAATATGGGACACCCAGCATCCAATAAGTTTTTTGAACAGTGCCCAATGATTTACATGATCAAAAGCTTTTTTAACATACATAAACAAAGGTGACCCTTTGCGGACAAAGTAATTAATCTTTTTCTTCAACGTATAAATAGCCATTTCAGTACCACGCCGAGGCTTAATGCAAAATGGTTAGGTGTTGTTCTCAGACAGTCCCCATGCCTGTTCTGATTAACTATTACTAGTAGTTTTAATGCAGCAGTAGCAATTGATATTGGTCTGTAGTTACCTTCATTGGTCGCATATTTTGTTTTCGATTTTGTGATAGGTTTTTGACAACATCTATTAGAGTTTTAGGAAGGTAATTAAGTTTAGGGCAGCCAGTGTAGAAGTTTGACGTAACAGGAAGAAGTTGAACAGAACGGACCATATTTGAACACTTCCGCAGGTACACCATCCTTTCCTACAGCATTGCGATTTGTTTTTTAATTTCCTGATCGCGGTCTTAAGTTCCCACACGTAAACACCATCATCATCACTTTCCCCGATTGAGTGCCGCCGACTCTCTTAGCATTGAGTGCCAACGACACTCTCAGCATTGCAAAAGTTTTTTGATACCTGTAGCAGTTTTGCTGAACCCCATGATATTGTATATACCACTGCAAAAGCATTATCTATGCTAGTTAGATCGGAGGGTCCTGATTACTACCTATCGTCTAAGAAAAAACTAGGCGGTGTTGCTCTGGATTATGTGGATGAATTTCAATATCTATCACAGCAGATTGCGCTGATGATTAGGATGCTGTAAAGTAAACAAGGCGGCAAAAATGCAGTTGGTAACATGTTGATACAAGAATTCTCGTTTGCACCAAAGGAAGCTAAAATCCAGCTCTTCAAATCATATTGTTACGACATTTATTGTAATGCACTGTGGAGAAAATACATTCAATATAGCGTGAGGAAATTGACAGTTGAGAGACGACAGTGAATTGAGAGTTTTGAAAGTCAATTCAATGTGGTTGTACTGGGTGACCTTAATGCGAGAATGAGAGACGCAGTAGTGGATAATGTGATAAGGAGGTATAGCGTTTCTGGTAGGAATGACAGTGGAAAAAAAATCATAGGTTTATGCATGGAGCCGGAGCTGGTAGTCGGAAACAGCCTGTTCAAGAAACAAGACATCCACAAGTAATAATGGGTAAAGATGGCCCATGGTGAAGCGGTGGAGAGAGCACTTGTGAATTTTGTGGTGATTTCGAGGAGAGTGGTGCGGAGGCTGTTGAATGTGCGGGTGATGAGAGGAAAGTGTGGAGGAGTGTCTGACCATCTACTGGTAAAGGTAAGATTGAGAGTGGAGCTTAGGTGGAAGGAGAACAAACAAGTGGGAGGAGGAAGAGAGGTAGTGAAAGTGAGGGAGCTAGATGAGATAAAGCAGAGCGGAGGAGTTCCAGCGGGCGTTGAGGGGGGAATTTGACAACGTGAGAGGGCAGGATCTGCAAGATGTGTAGGAAGAATAGGAGACGTTCTGAGATGCCTTGATGAGATGTTTGAGAAATATGTGTGGAGTGCGACGCGTGGACGGATGCAGACGGAAAGGCTGCGAGTGGTGGAACGAGGAGGTCAAACTGGCGGTGGCGAAGAGCTCGTGAGGAGTGGTTGCAGGCGAAGTCGGTGGTGACCTATGACAACTATAAGGAGTGGAGGAAGGAGGTCAAGCGAGTGGTGAGGAAAACCAAAATAGACGCTGAAGCCAGGTGGGGCAGACGGTTGTGCCCGAATTTTCGGGATAACAAAGAGATGTTCTGTAAAGAGGTTAAGAGTGTGAGAAAGGGAGAGACCGGAAAGGAGGAGGCGGTGAAAGATGAGAACGGCCAGTTGTTGACGTAAAGTGGTAGTGTACGGAAAAAGTGGGCCGAGTATTTTGATGAATTGTTGAATGTCGAGGATGACAGAGAGGCTGAATTTGCTGCTGTGAGTGGTGGTGCGCGGATGCTGTTTTTTGGAGAGAGACTTGCTGCGGACATTACTAGGAAAGAGGTGCAGGAGGCGGCGGAGAAGATGAAAGCAAGGAAAGACACAGGTTTGGATGACATTGCGACTGAGTGTCTGAAGAAGGGCGGAATAACGATTGTCGAATGGTTGACGAGGCTACTGAACATTTGTTTTGTGACGGGCGTGGTACCCATTGAGTGGCGCAGTGCCTGCATTGTCCCGCTGTATAAGGGCATATACAAAAAAAATGCTGTAACTCAAGAAGTATCAATTTATTGTGTGTGGTCGGTAAGCTGTTTGGCAGAGTGCTGATCAAACGGATTAGAAAATGTACGGATTGCGCAATTGGAGAGGAACAGTGTAGCTTTAGGAGTGATAGAGTGTGTGCCCATTATATTTTTGCAGTGAGACAGGTCTTTGCAAGGTACCTTGCAAAGTGAAAGGGTGTGTTCTGGACCTTCATGGATCTGGAAGACGCAAACGACAGGATTGACAGAGAAGCACTTTGGAGAAAGTTGCATTTGAATGGAGTGGGCGGAAAGATGGCGAAAGCAGTGCAGAGTTTTTATGTTGGCAGCCAAGCTTGTGTCAGAGTAGGAAGCGAGGTGAGTGATTGGTTCACTGTGAATGTGGGGCTAAGACAAGGCTGCGTGACGTCTCCTTGGCTGTTCAATCTCTTTATGGATGGATTGGTCAGTGAGGAGAACGCGAGTGCGCTGGGTCGTGACTTGGAGCTGTTGGAAGCAAATGAGCGGAGTTGGCAGTTGAGCCAGTTGCTGTCTGCGGATGATACGGCTCTGGTGGCAGACTCAGAGGAAAAGCTATGTAGGCTAGTGTCTGCGTTTGGTAGAGTGTGTGAGTGGAGGAAGCTTCGAGTAAACGTGCGTAAAAGTAAAGTAATGAGATGCTCGAGGACGGCCCATGCGAGCAGTATTAGTGTCCTCCTAAATGGAGAGTTGTTGGAAGAATTTAAGTGTTTTAAGTATCGGGGCTCCCATGTGGAGAAGACTCAACTAGTGGAAACTGAGTTGAAGTCGCGAGTAAAGGAGGGGTGTAAAGTGTTGTGTGCAATGAAGAGCGTAATGAGCTGCAGGATGTTTTGGAGGGAAGCAAAGAGAGGGCAGTTTCAGGGTGCCGTTGTACCAACTGTTCTGTACGGAGCTGAGACTTGAGGGGTGCGAGCAGAGGAGAAATGAAGGTTGAATGTTTTCGAGATGAACTGTTTGAGGAGCATGGCTGGAGTATCGCTAAGAGACAGGTTCACTACTAACGACGTGGTTCGAATCAAAACGGGGAGGGTGAAGAAATTAGAGGGCAGAGTTGATTTGCGTGTTTTGAGATGATTCGGGTACGTGGTGGGATGGATGAAGGGAGATTGGTGAAAAGGGTACGGAAAGCAGAGGCGAGTGGACGTAGGCCAAGAGAGAGACCGAAGTTTGGGTGGATAGGTGGTGTGAAGCAGGCGTTAAGAAGGAGAGACTTCAGTATGGAGGTAGCGAGAAAGCGTGCACTGGATAGGCGTGAGTGGAGAATGATTGTGAACGGATGAGTTTTGACGCTGCCCTGTTGTGCGTTCCGGCCCTAGGCACATCGTTGAGACACGGGATGGTCGTGGGCAAGGGGGGTGGGGGCGGTCATCATGACACAGCAGTGGTAAGCCAGTCACACTGCCGGGCCCTGCCGCCAACACTGACATCGAAACGCACTCATAACCCGGAAGATGTGGTCCAGGGTTCCAGACCGACCTTTTTGCGCAGAAGGGCTAAGGTATGCGAGTGCATGAGAATGTGATGTGCGCCTTCCCGTCGGCATTCCCTTGCTGGGGGAATTCCGACCTAGTGTTTGTATCTGTATCTGTATAAAAAGCATTCCAATTTGACATACATGCCAAGATAATCATGTGCAGGTTTAGCATATGCTCAATGTTTAATATCATACTTTGTTCCATGCTGTTGTGTCGATACAAAATTAAATAATGTGCGATGAAATGAACATAAATGCACTTTCCTACACCAAATACTGGTGAGATAAGATTGCAGTCCAATAAAAAATGTCAAGTCTTAGCGTACAATGCCAATCATCTGAAAAAATCCATTAAAATTGAATTACAGACATGCTCGAGCGTTCATCCAAAAATATTTATATGTGATTATACATTTTTCAGCAACGGAATCTCCTATGGAAATAAATAGTTACAAGATATTCAACGAACTGACTGCATAGGTTGGATGTAACAGGATGCTCGATGTAATGAATGAATGCACATATTGGTAACAAGCTCGATGTCAGGCACATGTGACGCCCAACATTTTAGAAACTTTCACTATTATATTACTAGTAGACATCTACGACTATTATTAATATGAATTGCGTCTCAGACTTCATCATACTGACTTGAAACTAAATGACTTCAAAAAACTAATTGTCATCATCCAATTGTTATACCTTTAAAAAACAATATCGTATTGTTATTAGTATTTTATGTCATTTTCGTATCGTTATCAGTGTATTATTTTATGCATACGTTACAACAGTACTGATTTGTCGTAACCGTTTTTGTTACGGTGCCTTGTCAGCAAAATGATACTCTCAGTGAGGCGGGAACCATGGAGGTATAATAGGAGAGAGCATTGGCGCGTTGTGTGTGTATTCGAATGAAGCCAGTTTAGATGCTCAGCTGACTGGGAGTCAGTGTTAGAGCAACAGTTGGACGTGGTGGTTATGTGGGTCGTGATCATAGGTCGACGTTGCGCAACAGAAAATATGACTCAGTGTCAAAATAGAATTAACTCTTGCGCGTGTAGGAAATGGCTGCCTACTTATCAAATTTTGCAAGCCTTTCAATAGGTCTGCCGGCGCAGATACTGGGCACTCAGAGCAGGACACCATGTCTGACTCGCGACTGAGGTGGCCAGAGCGTGATCTACCGAGCACCAATACTGGCTTCACAGAAATGAGCCAATGCTCCCTCCTCCCTATTATACCTCCATGGCGGGAACAGGCAATTGTGAATGTGCTAGGGCTGATCAATGCAATATTTTCAAGATTCTCTATTTCCGACGAAGAGGTCAGAGTGTTGAAGGGGCGGACAAAGACCTGCAAGGCTGCAGTTGGAACGGAATATGAGGTCTATGTGAGGACCTGGGAAGGGAATCAGTGGAATTTGTGCTCTGATTTAATTTATACAAGAAGGAAAGAAAAGACTTGATGTTGAGGTCATGAGGGAGGCGTGGGAGGGGAAAGTATGACTACTGCTGGGAATGGGATGGAGATAAGATGACCGAGCAAACCAAGAGGTTCCTGACTGAAGTGTATAGTAAGAGGATGCCAAGACACAGATCAAGGCTGAGGAGGCTGAATAGTGACCTTCAGGGAGAAGGAAGAGGGACAAGAGTGGAAATTTTGGCGTGGTGCTCACCACCCTTGCCAGGATGAACTCCACAGGCATTCCCTGTAATTTTCAATTTGGCTTAGACATGTTCGGGAGAAGCCTTTGACCTATTTTTTTCAACTTAGTTCCTTACTTACCTTGCAAGTTTTCTCCCATACTTTTCCCATTGACCCTGATATTTGTTTAGTTATCTGAGATTAGGCTGTAGTTCTACTTTTTCAACTAGGTATCTGATCTCAATTTCCCTCCTCCCATTACCTCTAGCGTCGACCAGGGCGACTCCCCGCGGTCAGAAACACAGGGTTACTGCCCGCACCCCCCTTTTAGGCACCAAGACATTGGAAATGTCACAGTTTGACTACGGGGCTTGGAAGAGCAGGTCTTTGTTAGTAAGTATTGGCTACTTATGAAATAGAAATTCAAAACGCGCACAGAATTTATTAAAAATTGCTGAAGTGAAGGTGTGTTTTTCAGGTCCCTGATAATTTTGGTTTGGAAAAATTAACGTTTGATGCTCTGTCATAGGAAGGATTTTGGAAAGAAATGTAAACTTTTGTAAATAATATACAAATATACAGCTGCGGGGAGTTGCCCCAGGTGAAAAAACAATCAGGGGTGAATCCCCAAACCAATTTTGTTATTAAATATCTTGGTTTATCTGCAATGAAAAGTAGTTAAATGCAATTTATTGCACGGATAATGACATCTGGAAGTAAATGACCCCCAATAATGACACCACAGCCAATTTCAAAATGCATAACTAATTTTATAATGACCAGATGTTTAGAACACATGGTGACAAGTCAAGGCCTAAGTGTTAACTTACCTTTAACATACAGGAAGTATTTTTTTTAATCATATTTTCATATCTAGATAACAATACCTTACCTAGCATGACTTGTATTCATGTTAATGCAATAAATTTGCTATAGAATTGACTAAATAAATTTTTTACATATACTATCATATTATTAAAAAGATAGTTTTTTGTAATATTTGCTCATTTACTTATACTTTAAGGTCATAATTAGTTTAGGATGTGGAGAAATGACTTCCAGTAAAGTAAGGTTGCAATTATTGAAGAAAAAATTGTTTCCCACAACAAAATTGGGAAAAAAATCCTTCAACAGTCAGGAAAAAAACCTGTCACAGACGTAATATTTTATTTCACATTTTA
>SDVV010023271.1:505-12787 GCA_016164225.1 Gammarus roeselii | reverse complement strand
ATACATGAAATTACACTTTACTTTATGATAATTGCAAGAGAAGGTAAGATCCACTTAGGAAGACGTTTATGTTGTAAATGAGAGAAGCCTATTTAAACCCCAAATTCAGGGACACCATCACGTCCGAGAAATAACGCATTACTCATGCGCCTATGAACAAATGAATTCATTTGAAGAGTGGTTCACCTCTCGCTTGGGGCATAAATACTATCATTAAACCTTTTAGGGCATGCGAGGGTACCAACTGCTGCCGCCACTATATGGGTGCCAACTGCTTCCACCACTATGCTACTAAGCGATATTACGTTTGCTTCTTTTATTGTGAAGAACGTTATTTCAAATAACATCTGAGCTGCATCAGCTGCTCCCCTCATAACGAGTTAGTCACAGGTAAAATGAACTTCGTTACTAATTACAGGTTAAGTATTATTGCTTAGCTTGTAAAATAACAGGTTGGAAATAGCTTAGAGCGAAAAGAAGTGCGTAACATATTCAACTCCTACTTGAACATTTCTGCTTTATGTTCCTGTATAATCACAGCAGACTCAAAGAGTTAGACTTGTGGATATTTATTATTCTTCTAACTAATTCAAATGTCCATTGTATTATTTCCTAAATATACGTCTTGTATACCACTAAAGCCTCCACACCCTGAATAGGCCTCCCATGGATGCTGAGCAACGAGAGCATTGAGATTTAGTTTTTTCGTTTCCTGGCTGCTTGGGGTAATCCCGGTATTCAGCAGAACATAAGCGTCACGCGCGAAGAAGAAGCTAGTATACAAAGATTACAGGATGGATCGGCTGGCCCGCATAAAACAAGTTGAAGACGAACTGTCTGCTGTTAATTGCGAATATAAAAGAAGTGACCTGAAAGGCGGGAAGAACGAGATGTTGGGCCTTATAATAAAGCGGACGACAAACATCTTGTTGGAACTGTTCCCACGGCTACGATGTTAGCTCTCCCTATACAAAGAAGCAGCTTGTATGTCTCGCAACTGACCAGCAGATATTTGGACAACAGGCACCCGCGCCATAGAATAGAGGACGAGCGTACGGTCGTCCTCAGAAATAGACCAAAAATAAAAGGATACTCGGATTGTCTTTACAAGTACAAGGAATGTTGACTCTCTTCAATAACGTGTATATTTCCAATGCAGCTCATCATAAAAAGGAATTAGCTAGTTCTCAAGCTTATATGCAATGACAAGATGCTTATACATTAAAAGACTAGATCAAATAATGCCTACAAGTACGTATTGTGCTCCTGTAAGAAAGACGAGGGTGATTTACGTGCAGCTAGTCTGTCATAAAAAAATTGTACGTAAGCGGATGATTGTTTCCTGGGGAGAATTGAAAAATCTAAAACCAAAAAATAGCTGTTTCTCACTTTGTTAACGGCATAACAGGGGAGGGAAATATTTCTGACATGTGGGGCAACCATTTTGATGGTATAATGAAAAGCGTCAACAACGACCCCGACTTGCTCGTTACTTGTTGATGAGGCCCTCAATGCTTATACATGTGAACTTAGGACCGCCGTCAAGAAATTGAAAAAAGAAAAAGCTGAAGTAAAGAATGGTGTACCTGCGGATATATTCAATTATGTTACTGTTCAACTTCTTCATGTCATGTCTATTTTCGTCACTGGCTGTCTTAAACATAATTTCCTTCCCAAATTACTAAAGACTGACAAAATTTGCAACCGATAAAGATAACTACAGTCCAATATCAATTGATACTGCTTCATCAAACCTGCTAAAAATAGTTATCCAGAACAGGCTTAGCGACAAACTGCCTGAGAACAGCACCCAACCAATTTCGGTTCAAACCTCAGCATGTAACTAAAAGAGCTATCTTCAGGCAGAAGCAAATTATAAATTACTTCGTCAATGCAGGGGCACTTATGCACAGTGGAGAAAGGGCATTCGTTTATGGTTAGTTTTTCTTCTAAAAGGATAATATCGATCACATTTTCAATTAGTTCAGAAACCAAGCAATACTTGATCATTGAGGATTTCACTTAATCCTAAATTATAAGCGAGTTTTCTTTCGCTACTGAACCAATGTTTTTTGTACGGTAAAAAAGCATTTGATCGTGTGAATCCTTCGACGCTATTCACAGAACTTATGGTAAGTGGGGTTTCAATTTACCTTGTTAAGCTACTGAAGTAGCGGTACCAAAGAATGTGTAATACCATAGGGAAGTTCAATGTCAAAACCGTTTGGAACAACTAATGGGATTATGTAGGCAAGGAGGACTACTCTCGCCTCTCCTTTTCAGTGTGTACGTAGACACAGCTTACATGATCTGCCATCTCCTAATCATGTTCGGTGTCACATTGGCGGCTGCTGTGTTAACGCGATTATCTATGCAGACGACATGGTCTGCTGACTCCACAAGTCGATGCTAAATACAAGCGAGACTGAGGCCTCGAAGCTAGACATCGAGTATAATTATAGTATATCAGTGTGTATGCGATTGAAACCATCCAACCAAAGATTCCAGTACAAACGGACAGTGTACTTAGCGGAATCCCGCTAAAGTATGTGAATAGTTTCCCTTACTATGGGCATTTCATGAAAAATATGATAAACAACACAGGAAATTAAATGCGATTGACAATCAACTTCTAAGAGAAATTAAACTTTTGCACAACAGATGTTACGCTGCAGCTTTTTAAAGCGTCTTGGTGTTCTTTTGTTATATCCTATGAAGTTGATGACAGAGAATGTTGTCACATAAATACTGGCTGCTTTCAAATCATAAATAATTATTGACATTAAGGTAAACGTATAAGTTAAGAATTTGTACGTAATTGAAGTTCTTCGGGAGCGGATACAATTAATAACCGGTCGGGATCGAGGTCGAGATAATACCGACTGAACGTCCAGGCCTTCTTCAGCTGCTCCTGACACATAACGTACACATGTATATGTCCGTTATTAATCACTTCCATCATGTAACACGACCTAGTGTCATTTCAGTTGTTGTTGTCAGTCCCGAACATCTCCTTCTTTGGTTGTTTTCTATTGAGCAACATCCGTTCCCATAAGCTTAAGTTCGTTTGCTACTGGTAGGTTCTACTGTTACAAATTACATTGTTGAATCATACTAACCGAGCAAAGTGATCTTCTTGTCTGTATATGCCCAATCAACGAAGAAATTGTTACTGGACCCGTCTACGTACTGGGAACCTCCTTCGTTTCGCATGTAGACATTACATTAGGACTGGGACATGTCACCTATCAACTGTAACTCATGGTGGTGGGGGTTACTATGAGGAAACTACGAGTAGCAAACAATGACATATTCACAAGACTGGTTGATGTCTAAAAAAGGACGAGTGCTAGCCTAGTATTTGCAGGATATGATGTTGATTGCCTGAAACTACGAGCAAGAAAAAGCGCATGCAGCTCTAGGACCGAATTGAACACTCGAATAATCTCTTCCTGGAGGCATTATGTACCAGTGAAGGATAAGAACTATCCCATCCTAAAGAAAGATGGGACAGAATACTGCTTGTGCAGGATAAACCAAATATTAATAGGAATAATGTTTGACTCCTAACTGCATATCCAGGTTGTGGGCCCATTGAATGCTGGTGGATGTCAGGTTGGGATGCGACCCGGAATATGTTTACTATGAGGTGGCTTTATACTAAGCCTCTCCAGCATTGTTGTTTGTATACATACACATATGAGAGAAGGACATAGAAGATAATTTAGGCAACCTTGTCTAAAATCTATAAAATGTTGTCGTGTATTTCAATCTTGATCTGTTTTCACTTGTTCTCGTTTTGGGACGTAGTCTGGATTTATTGAAAGGAATGTTCGGCTAAATTCGTTTCCTGTTGGAATCATTATTGTACCATCATGAGCTATAAAAAAAAAAAATTATTATTATTTTAATTCTTATTATTATCATTATTATTATTATTTTTGTTATTAATAATATTATTATTACTATTATTAGTAGTAGTAATAATAGTATTTTTTTTGTTATTCGCATTATTATTAACGTATAATAGAAGACTACAAGCTGTATTCGGGGGATCAAATTACGATCATGTTTGTGTTACATGGGATTTTAACTGTCATCCAGGCAGCAAAACATTGAGTGATGATTGTTTAAAGCCTATTTTAGGCCTAGCACAGCAGATCGTTTGGTCTGGTAAAGGATCCATTGTGCATGCCTCCATGACCTGCACCTTCCCAAATTCCTACGTCCACCTTCGTGAATATAAGGGCAGCCACGTCGTGGTCAAGTCAGTTTCCGTGTGGAGAGTTTCCAAGTTGGACGGAGCAGCTCCACAGAAGAAGCGTCTTAAAGTCTAGTCACAAGGTGCGTTTTAATATTATTCGCTTCTGTTATTATATAGTTGAAGTATTATGCCTACGGTGAAACGAACATTTCTGACGTTAACTGATGGACGTATTCATTCAATTGCGTTCAAGGCAATTGGTTCCCGAAAACTCAATCATGCTCGATTTCCACGATATAATGATTTGAACGACGCGTGGTTTGTCAAATCCAAAATGATTTTCAATCAATATTGACAGCAGAAGATCTAATACGGGTATTCGTTTAGTCCCGTCCGTATTCAGTATTCTTTATATTAGGATAGCAAATTTTATGACATCCAACAATAGATATTGTTTAAAAAACAGAGGAAGTAGTTTAATTTGTCAGCTTGCGGTTATCACAATAGAAATGTATCGCAAATACGTGCCACTATTTCGATATTATATCTGCAGATCCAATGTCTAAGTAATAATTGAGGTCGTCTTTCTCTGCTCATCGACAACAAGAATTTTTTTCGAAGTGACCTTAATTTTTCCTCTTCATATCGATACACTTTTCTGATAACTTTTTTCCCACAATCTCCCACCCTGTCGTTCTATTTTAGTGTAAATAGGAACAAAACTATCTTCGAATTGACAATAATGAATCCCCTAATTTCAGTTGTGATATTTGTATGTGATTACAGAAATCATTTCTTAGTATATAAAAAATCTCATTGTACCATACCGAAGAAAAATCAATGAGACTCATCAATGAATCAAGAAATGTTGAGTAATAAAAGGAAGGTCCCTAGCATTCTTGATAACTTGAAGGCATGAAGTATTCAGTCTGGTACAGTTACATTCACCGCTGTACCAGACACTTACTGCAGATGGATTAGTCCTGATAATTCGCCACAGTGAGGGTCTTCCGAAACTCTGACTCATATACTCCACGTACATAAAAGATGAAACAAATCAAATACCTTTATGAATACATCTTTGAACCATTCACGAGCACAATGTTTGCTGCTTCATTATTTCTGCAGAAATGAAACATTTCCTTCAAATTTAAACATGTTTCTTTACTTACCTCTTATGTAACGTGAAACAGTTGCGCATGAAAATTTGTTTTTCCAAAGTGAGTAAAATTCCATCAGAACGTACGTACATATGTCTAGTGTCCTCATTTGAAGACTAAATTCTCAACTTATTACTCAGCCTAACTTAATGTAAGAATATACAATAAGGTAAATGGATCGGTGGTCAATACTGCTGTGCAGGATGAATAGTCTTTAAAATGATGATTGCTCGAATATTGAGGTATAATTTATGTTAACTAATTACCGTCTCTAGGAAAGGTGCATTTTATCAGACTGGTCTTAATTCTAGTTAGACATTTAATATTGTTTATCCATGATGATGCAGTGTTAAATGCAATCAACTTATTCATCTCTAACTACTAAGCCAAAACAGGTGCTCGGATATCCATTTGCACGGCATCTAACGAGGGTTGCGGGCGCTAAGGGGTACGAGGGTGACCTACGGCAGAAGTACTTCATATTGTCTTGATCATATCAAATAAATCATGTAATGTATTAGATAGAACTGGGGAAGCCTTAAAAAAATCTTCAAACAGTTATCCTGCATATAAATTTGTGGTTATTTCTATGATAAAAAATGAGCACAATATAAAAGTATGATACTTTTCGACATTTATGAACGGTCATAAATACGGTCATCGAAAGTTCCTTGTTTAGATAAATATAAACCCTGTTAGATTTCGGTCATCGAACTTTCGGTCACCGAAAGTTCCTTGTTTAGATAGGTATAACTTTAGTTTGATTTTGTGATATGTATCAGTATTTTATAGGAAGTGTATCTTCAGCACGTCATTTCTTTTGCATTAATTTCGCTGTTTGCTCATTGCAGATCTTCTCACACAACAATGTTGGTATACATAAAGTTGTTCGGTGCAGCTGCGCCCCGCTCTCTTTCAATTGGTGGCCCAAAGATCAGTATCCCGCAGTTGAGGGAGAACATATTCAAGATGTGTTCCTGCCGCATTGGGTCTCGCCCGTGGAATAAGTGTCCATTCAGCATTGACATAGTGAACCCGGACACTAACACAGGTAAGTCCAGAAGTTCAGAATGAGTGCCAAACTCAATACGTGTCGTCGGCCGGTTGGTCGATTATAGGACCACACTAGGCGAGCATCGCCTCAACCACCAGTGTAATCCGACCCTCATAGACGATCTGATCGTTTTCGCGATGAGTCGCTATTTTTTGTCTACAAATTTGCAGCAACCCACGAAACAGCTGCCACACAGTTAACTATTCTGTCAGATCCCTTTTGATGCTCTGACTGTAACGAGCGACGGAAATGATTCAGTTTAGTTCCAGTGTTCGCTATTTAATAAGGTGTAATTGTGTTGAGTATTCTGACGTAACCGCTTCCGCATCGTACTCAGTTTAGACCTATTTCTGAGGAATGTTCATCACAGAAAAATTTATTGGATGAAGACTAGAAACCTTACTATCTAAGCTAATAACGGTGAACAAAGTCCAATTTACAAATGCCCCAAGTCGTTTTTTAATATATCATCACCATTATCAATAGGGAATCTAAACAGTAAATTTTCGTCATTTACTTATTAAACTGATTAGCATTCCTTAACAAAAACATTTTATCAACATATGCGCGTCTACGAATGTTCCTCAATTACAGATCAAAATGGCAAACAATCAATTATTATTATAAATAAATGGGGCTATTACAAACCAAAACCTGATGTAACTCTTTCAAAATGCATTCAAACACAACAAATTTGGTGTCCGGACCCAATTGGATTATTGCAGATAAGATTCAACAATGAGTCACCTTAGCCATGACTGATTATAGTCCATTTCTCTACATATAGAAACTATGTATCGAATTTGTGACGGAACACAAAAAAACATATTGGTTGTATTAGTTTAGGCTAAATTAGTGAGATTCATTATCGAAAAGAATATAATTTCGGTTTATCCGTTTAACTGTTCTTGCAAACATGGCAGATGTGGGCCTAGACGCAAATGTTGATAGCTTAGAAAACGAATTGACACAAGTGTAAAATTTAATAATGTTTTCAGGGTTGCAGTAGTAGGACAAGCTCGTTCAAATTAATCATAATTTAGTCTAACCGCAGTAAATGTTTTTTTAATCCATTTTTTAGGACGAATCTTCATTAAAATAAATGAAAATTTATTTTTTTAGTTTCTTTCCATCAGAAACGAGTCATTCTCAAACTGACTTTTCGAACTTCAAATATTGTGTGATACATTGTTTTGAAATAAGTGAAGTGTTCTGATTAAACTGGTCAGGTTTTTAGATATTTAATTCTAACTGTGAGGCTAAGCGCAGTATACGAATAAAATTATAATGTTTATCAAGGGACATGAAAAGGCTGGCAATGGTCGGGATGATGCTAAATAGATCCCAACGGCTTGAATGTTAAGTCTTCATGGAAATGTCACTAATGCAAAGGAAAAATATTACTGCTAGTGCTTGAGCGGTGTTTGATAATTCACCAATATAGGATGCTTAGGAGATCCTTTAAATGGTTTCGCAGGAAGTGTGTGACCGGTTTTTATCTTGTATACAAAACAGCTGGTAGGAATTATGTTCTAGCCACTTGTGATGAGAATGGTGGCAGCTGTACCAGTGAGCTGGCTACTCCCAAGTAGGCCGATGTTCAGGTATTTTAGACGAGACCACTAGTGGACAAGGTGCCTCAGACGGGGCCACTAGTGGACAAGGTGAATCAATCCAGACCACTAGTGGCCAGGTTACTGCCGGAGCCACTGGTGGTCAGGTTACTGCTGGAGCCACTGGTGGTCAGGATACTGAGACGGCTGCTGGTGACCAAGACAGTGGGTGGTGTGGTGCTGAACAATTGTGTATTCATTGTGTCATGGAAATGGTGTGGCATTAGCGTAACCATTAAGGTCTATTGGATGAATTTATTTCACGTCGTGTTGTTGTTAACTTACAGCCTACCCGGACGACCACCTGCTTCCGGCCTACTCTTCGGTATTAGCCAGAAGAGTGCCCCTGGATCGTGAAGAAGCTGCTATCATGAGGTAGGCGCAACATCATTGTTTTTAACTGCAATTGACTGAGAAATTATACGTTTTAGTTACCAAATGTTATAGCGAAGTTTATTTGCTTGCTTATCGCAAACATATAATCATCAGAAGAAAGTTACACAATAGAAAAAAATTGTTGTCAATATGTGATTGCCTTGTCTTTGAATGATCTAAATTAACAATGTTTCCCTGCTATTAGATAACAGTGTATTACTGTGATAATCTTATTTCCATTTCAACTGTAACAAACCTTCCTCTACTCATCTACCTGTCACTTCTACCCTAATGAAAGCTCTCACGTGCTTTTGCAGGAAGGAATTTGCGGATGAGCCCGTGAGGCGCTTCGCTCCAGACAACACATCAAACGGGAGGAGAAATAATGTACGTATCAATCTTGTGGCTGGGAAATCTGCTCTCCAATTTATGAACGAATGAACAATTTTATATTAGTTGATTCCTATCATCTTACACAACGATATAAACTCTACTATAATCCACTTAAAAGCAACGCTTTCCTCACTCTATGGCCAGCAGGTATACATGTCGGCTAACACATTTCGACTACACGTATGTAGCCACTCTTGTTTCGTGTCTTTCATGTGCTAGCCTAAAATCATGAAGAGGTGAACCCGAGTGTTATACGCAAGGCGTGTTGCCTCAAACCATCAACATTTACATACCCTTTGCAGTCCAGTGTGAGGATCAGATGACACGATGCATGCCCACGTGGTCAAGAAATAGTTGAATATGCATGTTTATTTTCATGAAGAGTTGCAAGGAATTCGTCTGGAAACATGATGATGTTTCTAAAAATATTCCATAATATAAATATCCGAATTTTTTAGTTATATTTTCAGCGTCGTGTTTGTTTGGACATTTCCACTTGTTATACAATGATGACAAGAATGGGTTGAGGCAACAGGAAAATTCCCTCCAAGACTTTCTCCTTGATCATTTAATCAAACGTTGCCAATGCCAGCCACAATTTTGAGGAGTGGATCCATCGATCATATTTGAGTAAATGATTATTCTTAGTAATCAACTAATATTCACCGGAACTCAATACAGTCGAAGCAGCACGTGCATGCATATTCTAATCAAGTATATTGTTAACTAGAGAATTTTTTCAATGAGCAACGCTCTAAATAGTTGATTGATATCCACTTCCTCACCGGAAGACTTTACAACAGTTTATTACTTCCGCACTTGGACCAAATAGCACGAGGTTAAGGTAACTGCTCAGATGAATCATCAGAGGGGATGAGGAATTGCTTCGAAATATTAAACGCGTTTCTCTAAAATTAAAAGATGTCTTTATTAATTAAACTCTTGCATTCTTCCCAGAACCAACACCAACAACTCCCTGCCCCAGTGCCTTGTCCGCCTAGTAAGGTGTGTAATATTTACGGGAGACAGTGTGTTACGGAGCAGTCTGATTGAATGCAATGTGATAGGAGGCAGTGTGATAGTGAGCAGTGGGATATCGTGCAGTGCTATGGGATAGATGCTCTGTCATTGGACTCACCGTGATAAGATTTAAACTGAAAATGTTCTTTGTGATTGGATGCAGTATGGCAAACCATCAGACATCGGAAACTCTGTCCGTTGCTACTTCAAGAGTGAAATGCAGATTGTCCAATCTTTCTTAATGAGTGCAATCGTACATCCAAGCTCACATTGTTAGCTAAAGCTACAAAGACTTCATTATTCATCTACCTCTTTTTCTTTAATTCGTTACTCACGATGGAAACTTCTTCTTCCTTGGAGCAGTTCGTGGACTTGACCACAATGGATGCGTCAGAGGAAGAGCGCATCGCCCTCATGATGCATCTGTCAACAGAGCAGTTTAGTGAGAAGTACTACATCACTCCAAACCCTCAGCCCCCGCCTTATGCCACTCGCATCAGCCGGTGTAGCCGTTGCCGCAAAGAGGGACACTGGCATCAAAACTGCCCCATGATAAAAGTGAGTACATTTCAAATGCATTCCCACCCCGAGATATTGCCACTGAGTGAATCAATTTTGCGGGACTGGAATGACAACACAAATTGATTTTTTCGCAATAAAGAATTTTGAAATTCGATAATATCGCTCTACTGTGCTGTTCATTTCATGAGACTAGTAGTATCATCATCCACGAACTATTGTGTTATCAGAAAAGAGTGTAACACTAAAATCATCAGTCGTGGAACTATCGTCCATACACTCAAGGTGTTCAGTCAGATCGATTGATTCTAGCGATTTGGTTTGCATAAATATATAAAGCGATTTGTGCAGTAATGTCTCATAAATTATTCACTAAGTGATTATTATTTGCTGAATCCTTTTCGTAAACTGGCTGTAGCACAGGTGCCCCGTAAACCCAGGAGTATTATCGTTATACTTATGTTTTCATACCTAATACTATTATCCATTCACTGTGCAGAGTAACAATATTATTGTGCTACTGATCCCATTATTTCGAATGTTCGTTTCTTATCAGGTGAACAGGGCCCACGGCATCCCGGCACACCGGCTTCAGGTCGTTGATGACCCCACTCTTCCCGGCGTCCTCTTCAACGGCGAAGGAAAATACGTCATCATCAAGAAAGAGTGAGTAGCAGCAATAGCAACTGCATCATCTTATTCTACAAAGATTAGTAGATGTTAGCAACGATTATTGCAACAAGTTAGTCTCAATAGCAACTAGTGTCAGCAACGGCAGTTGCAACATGTGTCGCTTTACGCAGTTAGTGCCACCAACGGTTTTTGCAACATGTTAGTAACTATGAAGGAAGTGACTGGGTTGTATTGCAACCTTTTCGTCGTGTTAACAGTAGTACTGCTAGTATTACACAGTTTACACTGTTAGAAATCCCCAATCGATTCACTGGCGGTACTTGGCAAATTGACTGGTGGAGGGGGGAGGGGGTTGACGGTCATGAAGGCAATGCTGGCCTGTTTTGCAATGATCTGAAGATTGACTCGTGTCTCAATTTGCAAACACCAAATATAATTGAAAAGATCTAATAGTTATTGATATGAGAACATTTCCATGTATTATTCGTGATGGCAACGCTTAATAGCATATTTCCGGATATTAGAATGATCAGAATACGGCAACAAAGTTTACCAAGGTTTCGAAAGAAATGATGGGGGTGAACAGGAAATGACACGAATAAAATACACTCAAGTGAAATACTTTGTTGTACGGCCATTGTACGGTCATTGTCAGAAGGTTTAAATATTTTGAATCATGAATTATTGTCATGTTTCAAACACCATTACCAACTGCAGCAAAACATACATATGCCTAATTGATGTGAACATATGCATATCTTAGTTTACTCATGGGCAACACGTCTCACGCTGTGTTCCTCCCTTTCATTGTACAGGAATGACTCTTCAGCCCTCGAAACAACTTCCTTACCACCCCGCACGACTGCCCTTACCTCTGCTCCCAGAACCGCGGCTCCCGCCACTCCAGCAGCTGCCCCGAAAACCGCACTCCGAACAGCTGTCTCCGCCATCGAAACAACTTCCGTTATCGAAACAACTGCCCCACCACCCCGCAAGACTGCCCTTGCCTCTGCTCCCATTACCGCGGCTCTCGCCACTCCATCAGCTGCACCGAATACCGCCCTCCGAACAGCTGCCTCCAACTCAACCCCTAGAACAGCATCCCCTGTCCGTTTCCCCTCAACCGCTGCCCCCGCTTCCGGGGATCATGCCTGCAGCAACTGCTATGAGAGGATCTTCTCGAACGACCACCCACCAACGATGTGTTGCTCCATGTCCCTCTGCGGACAATGTAAGAAATATGTACACGCTATACTTAATAAATCATTTGCGAGCGATTGATCAATAGATGAATGAAATTCCTCTTGCTAT
>SDVV010023270.1:0-12787 GCA_016164225.1 Gammarus roeselii | reverse complement strand
TCTCACTCTAACTAATTGTCATATAAGTTATCCCCTTGTCAAATCGCAACACCTCAAGTCATGAGGATACAGTGATATCAACTATGCACATTACAACTTACCCTTATAGCTCTCTTGTCATGACATGTTTAGGCATTAGCCGTGTTCGTATGTCCAGCTAGGATAGCAAAATGGCTCCCTACCGCTTGCACACAGCTCCAACTACTTAGTTACATGTTTTAAGCTTGTCATTCTACCTATTTTATATTTACTATGTATGAATTTATTGTTTCAAAGAAGAACATGCCATCTGTGTATGAATAAACTTTTTTTATTTATTATTATTATTTTTATTAGCGCACACAGTCTATTAGTGTACACAGTCTATTAGTGCACACGGTCTATTGGTGTACACAGCCTATTGGTGTACACAGTCTATTAGTGTACACAGTCTATTAGTGTACACAGTCTATTAGTGTGCACAGTCTATTAGTGTACACAGTCTATTAGTGTACACAGTCTATTAGCGTACACAGTCTATTAGTGTTCACAGTCTATTAGTGCACACGGTCTATTGGTGTACACAGCCTATTGGTGTACACAGTCTATTAGTGTACACGGTCTATTAGTGTACACAGTCTATTAGTGTACACAGTCTATTAGTGTACACAGTCTATTAGTGTACACAGTCTATTAGTGCACACAGTCTATTAGTGTACACAGCCTATTAGTGTACACAGTCTATTAGTGTACACAGTCTATTAGTGTACACAGTCTATTAGTGTACACAGTCTATTAGTGTACACAGTCTATTAGTGTACACAGTCTATTAGTGTACACAGTCTATTAGTGTACACAGCCTATTAGTGTACACAGTATATTAGTGTACACAGTCTATTAGTGCACACAGTCTATTAGTGTACACAGTCTATTAGTGTACACAGTCTATTAGTGCACACAGTCTATTAGTGCACACAATCTATTAGCGTAGACAGTCTATTAGTGCACACAGTCTATTAGCGTATACAGTCTATTAGTGCACACAGTCTATTAGTGTACACAGTCTATTAGTGCACACAGTCTGTCAGTGTACGCCGTCTGTTAGTGTACACAGTCTATTAGTGCACACAGTCTATTAGTGTACACAGTCTATTAGTGTACACAGTCTATTAGTGCACACAGTCTATTAGTGTACACAGCCTATTAGTGTACACAGCCTATTAGTGTTCACAGCCTATTAGTGTACACAGTCTATTAGTGTACACAGTCTATTAGTGCACAGTCTATTAGTGTACACAGTCTATTAGTGCACACAGTCTATTGGTGCACACAGTCTATTAGTGTACACAGCCTATTAGTGCACACAGACTATTAGTGTACACAGTCTATTAGTGCACACAGTCTATTAGTGTACACAGTCTATTAGTGCACACAGTCTATTAGTGCACACAGTCTATTAGTGCACGCAGACTATTAGTGTACACAGTCTATTAGTGTACACAGTCTATTAGTGTACACAGTCTATTAGTGTACACAGTCTATTAGTGCACACAGTCTATTAGTGTACACAGTCTATTAGTGCACACAGTCTATAAGTACACCCAGTCTATTAGTGCACACAGTCTATTAGTGTACACAGTCTATTAGTGTACACAGTCTATTAGTGCACACAGTCTATTAGTGCACACAGTCTATTAGTGTACACAGTCTATTTGTGTACACAGTCTATTAGTGCACACAGTCTATCAGTGCACACAGTCTATTTGTGTGCACAGCCTATCAGTGTACACAGTCTATTAGTGTTCACAGTCTATGGGTGTACACAGTCTATTAGCGTACACAGTCTATTAGAGTACACTGTCCATTAGTGAACACAGTCTATTAGTACACACAGTCTATTAGTGCACACAGCCTATTAGTGCACACAGTCTATTCGTGCACACTGTCTATTAGTGCTCACCGTCTATTAGTATACACAGTCTATTGGTGTACATAGTCTATTGTTGTACATAGCCTATTAGTGTACACAGTCTTTATTTGCGAGCGTTTACAGTCAACAAAGCCAGGCCATATTTCGCGGAATTTGATTTGAATTACCTTCAAAAGTAATTTTAATATATTGAATTAACTCACTATCATTTTCTCCATGAGCAAGTTCTATCGTAACTACAATAGTATTGTGAGGTACTTTGGCTTTCTTCTATAGGTAATGAAAGAAGTCGGCACTTGGTCTTCACTAATCATATGACTGAAAAATTATCAAATCGTGATAATGTTTGTTTTGAGAAACAACCACGGTTTTCCTAGTTAAAGGCTGGGGCCCCTTAATACGAACAAACACAGCAGTGCCAGCCTTGACATCCAAGTAACTCAATTACCATCGCCAGCATGTGAGTCTTTGTACTGGGGCGCATCACTGCTCCACTTTCGATCAACTTTCGGGCGATACTGGACTTGATGAGAGTCACGCTAGAACCTCTGTCAACAGTACACGTCATCGTCAGGTCATCAACAGGTGATGTCAACAGTACACGTCATCATCAGGTCATCAACAGGTAATGTCAACAGTACACGTCATCGTCAGGTCATCAACAGGTAATGCAATTAAGGAGGCAAGATTTCAAGAGGGGGCCCCATTTTTCCATTCAAGGGAAAGCTTAAGAAGTTATTGCCACGAACTTCAAAGCAGGTACAATCTTGACAGCATGGCGGAGGGTTGCACGGTTGTGATCGTCCCTTTGGTCTTCGGTATCAAGCGCGGAAACAAAGTTTGAACCCATTTTATGCACGTATACGACGGGCTGGTGATAGGGGGATGCAAAAATGTGGCTTCCTTACTCTAATTGATCGTCCCACCGTTTCATAAGTCATTTTTAGTAGAAAACCTACAAGAGTCTGGTTCGAAATCAGATGGATTTATATTACCACCTCTGTTTTTAGGCTAATTGAATGAAACCATAAAAAATCACTTTAAGCTTATACGTCACTGATTATCCCATTAGTGCCTAAACGTCACTGATTATCCAATTAGTGCCTAGACGTCACTGATTATCCAACTAAGCAGCTGGCAGGATTGATCCCAATTCGCCCATCTCGTTTGTAAATGGCAAAAAATTCCCCAGGGCGACATAACGACACAAGTATCACCGTATTCCTTATTGAGCCTCTCAACTCACTCATGTGAGCAGTAGTTGGTTATTTTACTATGATTGAGTGTAAATATGCCCCACACTGGGCCCTGTACTCAACATTTTAGGAATTTAACTTGAAGAGTTTCAGGACCTGTTGAATAATGAATCCTGGTCATCAAATTTGATAGGAAATGTTCAACTTCTTCCGTCCCGTCATCCAATGGTGCGATGTCATGCTGGAACTGTTTCTTCCATCCCGTCATGAAATGGTGCGATGTCATGCTGGAACTGTTTCTTCCATCCCGTCATGAAATGGTGCGGTATCATACTGGAATTATTTCTTCCGTCCCGCCATGAAATGGTGCGATGTCATGTTGAAACTGTTTCTTCCGTCCCGCCATGAAATGGTGCGATGTCATGCTGGAACTGTTTCTTCCGTCCCGCCATGAAATGGTGCGACGTCATGCTGTAACTGCTTCTTCCGTTCTGTCATGCAATGGTGCGATGTCATGCTGGAACTGTTTCTTCCATCCCGTCATGAAATGGTGCGGTATCATACTGGAATTATTTCTTCCGTCCCGCCATGAAATGGCGCGATGTCATGTTGGAACTGTTTCTTCCGTCCCGCCATGAAATGGTGCGATGTCATGCTGGAACTGTTTCTTCCGTCCCGTCATGAAATGGTGCGGTATCCTACTTAAACTATTTCTTCCGTCCCGTCATTAAATGGTTCGGTGTCATGTTGGAACTGCTTCTTCCGTCCCGTCACGCAATGATGCTGTGCCATGCTGGAACGGTTTTACGTTTCAAAATTAACCATTCTGGTCATAATTGATAACACTCTTTAGTGATTAATCTGACATTGATGTAGTGAAATTTATTTTAAGAATTTATTATCTGAACACAAATAAAGCAACAATTCGCTCACAAGTTTTGGCACCCTAAATCACTCAACACTAACTTGTAGGTACCATGTTAGACATTGAAATATCATTTGCTACACAAATCAAACTTAAAGTGAAACATAAACGAAACATTACGAACGCAATATAAAAGCAAACCTCAAAATAATCATCCAGGGTCATTCATAATGTTTTATAAATACGGTGCTTCTGAGAACTTCAAACTGTCTTTTTACAAGTATTTAATTCAAATACAGGCTCCAAATAAATTGCAACCTAGCAATTGATTATTATTATTCACGTATCCTTCCATTAGAACATGAGTCAATTAAATAGTAGCATGGCATGAGTGGTACACTGGGATGAGGCCCTTGACTTACGCTGTGTTAAGGAGCCAGGGACGATATGCAAGAGTTTTACGAAACACAGGTTTATTTATCTCTAAGTATTTAGCGCTTATCCCTTAAGTATGAATCACTCCTACCCCGTATCATTACGCATCATTGCCCCCCAAATTAATGCGAGTGGCTGTTTATCAATGGGTCCAAAAAACTGACATCCTGTACTGTAAGGGAATAACCCTAAAACTCCAAATACTCATCTTGTGTACGACCGTCTCTCGTGCCCGTTTCTCTCCAACAGACCGGCTTAGGACTGTTTGCCCGGCCATGGGGGCGGACGAGTATGTAAAGCCCAAACCTTTCCAAAGCTTCGACGGAGAGGGAAGCTGAAATCTAAAGAAATGTGAGATTTCCAAATCGGACATAAATGCATCCAACGAGCAAAATACTTTTCGCACAAACTAAAATATAATCAAAAGTCTAGATGCTACCTCGGCGAAGATGTTCATTATGACGGAAATGGCCCTGCGCGTACAGTAAGCATAGTAAAAAGAACGATAAGAACGTTGATTAGCTTACCTGCGGAGGTTAAAGGTTTACGAAGCAGTGTAGAAACGGAACACAGATACAGGCGGGGTGGTTCCTCCGCCTCACAATGTGCTATGAAATAGTAGTAAGAGAGAACAGAAAGATGATCTGCTTGTATAGCTACGTCTTAAACCATCCATTTGAAGTATTGTTCATATATGCACCAGTGTGCAAATGGTCCAAGGTTGAAATGCCTGTGTAACTTAGGGAAAGTTACTTTTCGCTCGCAAAGGAGATCGCACTTACCAGAATCGATGATCTTCTTGCCCTACGGGGGGGGGGGGGGGGGGTTGGGGTGAGTCGCGTCATAGCTCCGGTGGAGATAAGGCTTAATCTAATCTAATCTGAGAAACATAACAGAGACGAACAAAATTAATAATAACATATTGGGAGTAAGTAACAGTAGACACGCAGTAGGTCAAGCAAAACTCTGTGACAAACTGTAAAGCTGCCAATTGAAAATCCAGCCATCATTTGCATTCAATGTGAAACTGACTTATTGGAATAAATTTATGGTGAGCAGTTTCATACTGCTGTGTACAGATACCTTTACCTACATTTGTCTACCCTTACATGATTGGAACCTTGCACAGCCTACTCCCAGCTCCACCCACTACTCCTCCCTCTCCTCCTTCCCCCCATCCTACCTGCAGCCCTCCTCTCCTCGGTATGGTCGGTGTCTATTACAGAGCGACACGAGTCCCAATATCCTGCAGCTCAGGAACAACACTCGCTCAAAGGGGACACAAATTAATTAATGGCGACGACAGGTCCTGTGGCACTGCTGGCACTATTGGGAGGCTCTGTGGTGCTGGGATGCTCTGTGGTGCTGGGATGCTCTGCGATGCTGTGTGATGCTGTGATACTGTGCGGTGCTGGGATGCTCGGTGGTGATGGGGTGCTCTGCGATGCTGTGATACTGTGTGGTGGTGGGATGCTCGGTGGTGCTGGGGTGCTCAGTGATGATAAGATGTTCTGTGGTGCTGGGATACTCTGTGGCGGTAGATGTTCAGTGCTATTGGTATGCTCTGTGGTGATGGGATGCTCCGTGATGTTGTATGATGCTGTGATACTGTACGGTGCTGGTATGCTCGGTGGTGATGGAGTGCTCTGCGATGTTGTATGATGCTGTGATACTGTGTGGTGGTGGGATGTTCGTTCGGTGGTGCTGGGGTGCTCTGTGATGATAAAATGTTCTGTGGTGCTGGGATGCTCTGTGGTGCTGGGATGCTCAGTCCTATTGGTATGCTCTGTGGTGCTGGGATGCTCCGTGATGTTGCATGATGCTGTGATACTGTGCGGTACTGGGATGTTCGGTGGTGATGGGGTGCTCTGTGACGATAAGATGTTCTGTGTTGATGGGATGCTCTGTGGTGCTGGGATGCTCTATGGTGCTATTATGCTCTGCGGTGCTGGTATACTATGGGGGGCGGGGATGTCCTTGGTGCTGGGAAGAGCTGTGGTACAAAGATGCTCTCTGGTGCTAAGATTTTCTGTGGTGCTGGTGTTATGTGTTTCTAACTATTAACCTCCTAATGAATTATTTGTAATAAGACAAAATACGGTTCTTTAATCAACGAATCAGTGAAATCCTAACATACTGTACTCTAAATGGATCTATGGGCCTACACCAATACTCAACTTTAGGTCCTTCTGCGGTGGCCGCCGGTGTTTGTCTGAGGTTGTGCGCTCTCCCCATTGCTAACTGTTCCTAATGACTCAAAATCTTCTAAAATGGGAGGGGCCTTGCGTTAATGAGTGAGCTTGGAATTCTCCAATGAGAACAGCTACACCGTTTGCTAACTGCTCAGGGGCGTGTTCCCTGGCTTACGTGTGTCCCATTGGCTCCCAAGTTATTTTAGCCGTTCTAGGATAGACACATGGCCTTCATATTATCCTATTGCAGGCACAAAAATGCTGACCTCTCCACTTGACAGACAGTCTCATATGGCATACGTGCGAGTAACCTAATCCGGGACTATCTGAAGAAATACACAGAACGTACAGATTTAAAACTAGGTATCAATGTAGATATCAACACGGCGGAGTCATTTAGTATAACGAAAACCATCCTACACTACAGTAATATAGCTTGTCATTCATACTACTCATATAAAAATTCTCAACTAAACTTTAGTCCATAATGCGTACAATTACATAGAAACACATACAGTGAACACAATACTCATATACACGCTGGGGCGTCTCGCCGCTCTAGCCTGGGGGTACAGGAACATCAAGTGGTGTGCGGCTTGTTACGGTTTGTTATTGGGATGATCTATGGTGCTAGTATGTTCTGTGATCCTGGGATACCCGGTGGTGCTGGGATGCCTGTAACTGGGATACTCTTTTGTGCTAGGATGTTCTGTGATGCTGGGGTACTCTGTAGTGATGAGATACTCTGTGGAGCTGGGATTCTCTGTGGTGCTGGGATTCTATGAGGTGCTGAGATTATCTGTGGTATTGTGATGCTCTACAGTGTAGAGAAGCACTGTAATGCTGTGATCCACTCTTGGTTTTGGGATGCTGTCTGGTGCTGGGATGCTGTTTTGTGTTAGAATGCTGTTATCAGTAATTTTGAAAGGTTATTCTATATTATCAGAATTATTTTATGAATATAATTTTGCATAAACTCGCTAAATGAACTTCCGTAAACCATTTTAACTCCTTTCCTCTTATCACAGGACACTGGGACCAGACTACCTCGAAAGGCACCTGCTCTACAGGATGATATTGGGACCAGACTACCTCCAAAGGCACCTGGTCCACAGGATGACATTGGACCAGACTACCTCGAAAGGCACCTACTCTACAGAATGACATTGGACCAGACTACCTCGAAAGGCACCTGCTCTACAAGATGACATTGGGACCAGACTACCTCCATAGGCACCTGGTCCACAGGATGACATTGGACCAGACTACCTTGAAAGGCACCTGCTCTACAGGATGACATTGGACCAGACTTCCTCCAAAGGCACTTGCTCTACAGGATGGCATTAGGACCAAACTACCTCCAAAGGCACTTGCTCTACAGGATGACATTGGGACCAGACTAACTCCAAAAGCACCTGGTCCACAGGATGACATTGGACCAGACTATTTCGAAAGGCACCTGTTCTACAGGATGACAATGGACCAGACTACCTTGAAAGGCACCTGCTCTACAGGATGGCATTGGACCAAACTTCCTCCAAAGGCACTTGCTCTACAGGATGGCATTAGGACCAGACTACCTCCAAAGGCACTTGCTTTACAAGATGACATTGGACCAGACTACCTCGAAAGGCACCTGCTCTACAGGATAACATTGGACCAGACTACCTCCAAAGGCACTTGCTCTACAGGATGGCATTTGGACCCGACTACCTCCGAAGGCACTTGCTTTACAGGATGGCATTGGGACCAGACTAACTCCATAGGCATTTGCTTTACAGGATGACATTGGGACCAGACTACCTCCAAAGGCACCTGCTCTACAGGATGACATTGGACCAGACTTCCATCAAAGGCACTTGCTCTACAGGATGGCATTAGGACCAGACTACCTCCAAAGGCACTTGCTTTACAGGATGACATTGGACCAGACTACCTCGAAAGGCATCTGCTCTACAGGATAACATTGGACCAGACTACCTCCAAAGGCATTTGCTCTACAGGATGGCATTTGGACCAGACTACCTGCAAATGCCCCTGCTCTACAGGATGACACTGGGACCAGACTACCTCCTAAGGCACCTGCTCTACAGGATGACATCGGGACCGAACAACCTTTAAAGGCACCTGCTCTACAGGATGACACTAGGACCAGACTACCTCCAAAAGCACCTGTCATACAGGATGACACTGGGCCTAGACTACCTTTAAAGGCAACTGCTCTGCAAGATGCCACTAGGACCAGACTACCTCCAAAGGCACTTGCTCTACAGGATGACATTGGGACCAGACTACCTCCAAAGGCACCTGCTTTACAGGATGACATTGGGACCAGACTACCTCCAAAAGCCCTGCTCTACAGGATGACACTGGGACCAGACTACCTCCTAAGGCACCTGCTCTACAGGATGATATCGGGACCAGACTACCTCCAAAGGGACATGCTCTACAGGATGACACTAGGACCAGACTACCACCAAAGGCACCTGTCCTACAGGATGACATTGGGACCAGACTATCTTCAATACGAGAAAACACAACAGTAGCTTCCATGAACATATAATTTGATCCTTATGATCCCCTTTTTCATTTCCGAATCATCTCCCATTATGACACTGTTTCCGCTTTCATTATTAATTGGAACTAAACCACCCCACCCTCCTTTGATGTCACCGACACGAATTCAAAATGGTTTGGGCGATCTGGCGCTGTCGAGAAACGATGTTCTGATTGATTCAAAATTGGCAATGGTTTAACGAGTAACGCCCGCTGTCATTATTTCAAGTGGAGGTTTGATTTCGTCCACTCCTGGTCTACCGTCAAATGACGGCAGAACGGTGCCTGGTTTGGACTAGTTTGAAACAGCAATTGAATACTACTTTGCGGTTTCTGAATCAAATGCACTTACTTATAACCACTCGGTCTATAATCGCTCAGAGAACCCATTGAAGTAAGCAGCTGCCACGGTGTTTAATGATCAAATTGAACAAAATCCTTCAATTTTTTTTTTCAGTAGTGCAATGACACTATCATGGATAGTTGCAAGAGAAGAGCGTTTCTAATACATCTAGGGATGGACCCGACATAATTATACATACAAATATATTTATTAGGTTGTGGATTGTCGTAACATACATCAGTTAGTTGCAATTATACCCCACCCTGTTGCATGGCCAACATCTCTCTCCAGTCAGGTGCCAGCCTGCCCGCAGTTACCCCTGTTTAAACACTCGCCCCATATACCTTATGTACTATTAAGACTAGGACGTCCTGTTCCGAGCCTGTTCGGAGATGTGGCCAGGAAGTCCTGTTCCTAGCTTGTTCAAAATTGTGGCTAGGACATCCTGTTCCTAGCATGTTCAGAGATGTGGCCAGGACGTCCTATTCCTAACATCTTCAGAGATGTGGCTAGGACGTACTGTTCCTAGCATGTTCGGAGAAGTGGGTTGGACGTCCTGTCCCTAGCATGTTCAGAGATATGGTCAGGACGTCCTGTTCCTAGTATGTTCAGAGATGTGGCTAGGACGTCTTGTTCCTAGCATGTTTAGAGATGTGGGATGGACGTCCTTTTCCTAGCATGTTCAGAGATCTGGTCAGGACGTCCTGTTCATAGAATGTTCAGAGATGTGACTAGAACGTCCTGTTCCTATCGTGTTCAGAGATGGGGCTAGAACGTCCTGTTCCTAGCATGTTCAGAGATGTGGCTAGAACGTCCTGTTCCTATCATGCTCAGCGATGAAGCTAGAACCTCCTCTCCCTATCATGTTCAGAGACGTGGCTAGGACGTCTTATTCCTGGCATGTTCAGAGATTTGGCTAAGACGTCCTGTGCCTACCATGTTCAGAGATGTGACTAGAACGTCTTGTTCCTAGCATGTTCAGAGATATTGCGCCGTCTGGAGGGTGACGCATTCAAAACCAACACGAGTGTATGAATGGTCCGGTCCGTGGTATGCTGGAAGCGGTTACAACTAAGAGAATGATCGCCTGTTGATAGCAAGCAATTGATCGTATAATAAAGGTCTTTGCTGCCCGCTCCCACCCTTTATCAGGCAAAGGATGACAGAAGTAAGGCGGTGATAACAAAGGCGGAGCCCAGTCGGCACTCAAACGTTCTTCCATCCGTCCTCACAATGGCAACTAAGATTGTCATTAACTGGGAACCGATCCTCCTCCTCTTCCTTTTTTTACAAAACGGAAAAGTGTAAGCCGCTAATAGGATCTGCAAGGGTCCGAGGATCCGTGAGCAGATTGCAGGCGACGAGGTATCGATCGTGTCACCTGTTTACGTCCTTAATGAGACACGGAAGGGATAATTAGCCAGCAGCTCTATCAGAGCTAACGCCGCGGTAATGGTCTTCAAGGAAGGAAGCTTCCTTAGCGCTGCACTGATATTGGAGAGGGCAGAAAATGACAAGAACTGGGGCAAAAAAGTGACAAGTGCTGGGGCAGAAAGTGACAGGGGCAGGAGGCAAAAGTGGCAAGGGTAATAAAAGAGTGTGAAGAGGGCTGGGGGAGGGAGAGTGACAAGGGCTGGAGCAGAAACTGACAAAGGCAGGGACAAAAAGTGACAAGAGCTAAGTATGAAAATGGCAGGTGTTAGGGTAGAATGTGCATCCTCCGCCTTCTGCTCATTTCCTATCAGCAGGCTTTAAATATATTTTTTTGTTCCTTACTCTTATTTGCTTCCTTCTATCGTAATTGCCCACCTTCTGTTCCTTCCCCTAGCTGCGGACAAAGAATCTTGATAAGACTCCCTCTTCCCTGCTTGCTGCACTTCCTGACCTCTTTTTCCTCTCATCAGTCCAGAGATATTTCATAGTCACTGTTAGTGTATCTCCATTCTTCCACTCTCGCACTTGATTTTCTTTCCACTCCCATGCACATCACAAGTCACTTGTCATCTTCAGTAACCAGAGTAGCACCAGTCAGCAACCCATCACCGGTCACCAGCCCATCACCGGTTAGCAGCCCATCACCAATTAGCAGCCCATCACCGTCAGTACCCTATCACCATTCATCAGCCTATCACAGCTGTTTTTTGTCATTAGCCACAAGAGTCCCCCATTAACAGAACCACTATCGTAACCTGCAAACCTCCTCATGTTCCAGTATCAGATTTGATAGTTGCCACAAGAGTACCCCATTAACAGAACCCTTACTCGTAAGCCTGGAAACCTCCTCATGATCCAGTAGCAGATTTGATAGTTGCCACAAGAGTACCCCATTAACAGAACCCTTACTCGTAAGCCTGGAAACCTCCCCATGTTCCACCATCAGATTTGATAGTTGCCACAAGAGTACCCCATTAACAGAACCCTTACTCGTAAACCTGGAAACATCCTCATGTTCCAGCATCATAATTGAAAGTTTTCAAACCTTTACTCGCGTGAGTTCAGCTGTTCTATAAATGCCGCAATGCGATGGTCGCTCTGTGACGTTTGTTAATTCACACTAATTAATTAACATTCATCCGTCAAAGTTGATCAGGGCCGTAGAGTGACATTGGAAAGCACTCATCCATTTGACGGACAATTCCTCATAAACAATCCTAATTAACTGTAGCCTCATGAACTATGAACATGTTTTGTTCTGAACATGTATTGTTATGATGGAAAGAGCTTTAATATCGTCCACTTACGTTCGTATCTTCATGAAAGAATGGTGCCTGGCTTGCTTGCACAATCCTCTAACATAATAGCTTGGCATGACACAGAATCCCAAATGGAGGAAGCTTCTAGATTAATTGCCACTAATGTCACTATGAACATAGTTGGGACAAATATGGTGAGGAATAACAGCAAACTTCAGCAAGAAAATGCTAATCGGTTCAATCGCAAGGGAATGGCGATGCTAGTCAGTTGGTATGGCAAACCCCATCACAGCGTCCCCTTGTAAGCAAACCTGTTCTCTGCGCGTAGTTACTGAAATAATGTCCCGGTAATGAACGTGGAATTCAGTTTTTAATTGGCTGGGAGCAAATAGAAACGCCTCCGATTGGAGCGCACCTCCCTCAATGCGACCACGGGCTGCAGGTTCCCTCAATGCGACCACGGGCTGCAGGTTCCCTCAATGCGACCATGGGCTGCAGGCTTCCCTCAATGCGACCACGGGCTGCAGGCTTCCCTCAATGCGACCACGGGCTGCAGGTTCCCTCAATGCGACCACGGGCTGCAGGTTCCCTCAATGCG
>SDVV010023269.1:0-12787 GCA_016164225.1 Gammarus roeselii | reverse complement strand
ATTATTGGTCCAGTCAATCAACCTCCGAATACAAAGTTGACAGTTCTGCAGAAACTTCTTCGACTGTTACTTCAAACCTTTACCCTCACACTCGCTGGCATTTATCATCCTACGAGATAGACAACGTAAGTGGGTCGACCATTTCGATCCACTTACTTTGTAAGTGGATCGAAATTTATTCCTCTATAGATTATTGTCACTTTAATGTCTAATTTCTTTACATGAGCACTGGTCGTGGCTCAGACTTCACTCTAATGGACTCCTACCCAAGCATGTCCGCTCATGAGCGGAGCCTCAATCGCCAAATTTACCAAATCTCTGCGTAAGCCATCAGTAAAAAAGTGTCGCCCCTACCAAGTTCCACATCACCTCTTTACTTCAACTCAACTCTTAGTTCTGCCCCCTTGAACAAAAAACATAAAATTCTTGGCATCCCCTTTGACACTCCATTTTCTATCACACCTCGCTTGAACAACGCTGCTAGCATCCCTGAAGTGGGGATGATCGAGGTCCTTACTGGCACTGCAAGGGGTCACTGAAAGAGACTAAGATCGATACTTATAACGTATTAATTCACGCCTTATTCACCTACGTCTCCCCGGTATGGTAAACGAAGCCTGCTAAAGGAAAATCAGGGTGCTCAAACTTCAGTGCATTCAAAACCATGCACTTGAAATCTGTATTGGATCTAGGAAGATGTCAGTCATAAGTTACCACTATTCGGAAACGAACGTACTCTCAGTTATAGATCACTTCGACTGGTTCGCGTCTCAGGTGCTGGTCAGATCCCTCAAATGAGATCATCCTTCTTCCTCATGGTCTTCTGCCCTCCCCACCCCCCTGGACCTAGTTCTTTAAAAGCCGCCTTTGTCCCGGATTCAACGAATTCTTGCACCCTACCTTGAAAACGAGCATATTCTTCACGCGACACTTGCTTGACTAAGCTTACTTTCGCTCTGACTTTCAATCAAACCTGCGCAAGATCGGCCGAACTCCAAATAATCTCGAACCTGAATGATCTGCAGAAGACCTCACCATTGTCTTCCCTTCCCCAACTTATCTGACCCTGATTGACCAGTGGTAAGACAGCGGGCCGTGGCACACTTTCTGCCTTCTGTTCCTTCCTTTTCTAGACTCTCGTCCCCCTCCTCCGTCAGACTATTGAAGATCGTGAACAACAACATGTCCGCAACAACCTGTTCAACTTCAGGAACCACCTGCTTTCTCTCGGAAGAGAGCGTGACTATTGCAACAACATTTTTAGCTGCAGTAATTGATCCCTTTCCCTCGGCAGAGGGCGTGATGTGCGCAACAACCTGTTCAGCCTGGGGTCCGGTGAGGTTGTATATTTCACCGCTGCTCTAGCCGTGGTAATGGACGTGGAGCAGCGCACTCAGAAGCACTACACCCTACATTCCGATGACATCAAGTGGTGAGGAAGCTCGCCATGGTTCAGTGCTGGTTTCAGATGCCTTATCGGTAGGCACAGTAGCGAAAAAAAAATCGTTCATGATTAAAAAGATTTAGTAAAATCTTTAGTGATACATTTTCGCTTGGTATTTGAACTCATTGGAAATTTGATCGATATTATCCATTATGAATGCTTGTTCAGATATAATACCGGAAGAAATTTTCATACAAAGTGGAAATCCACGACGGAAAAGTTTCTTTTTTTGTTTAGTTATAGACTAACCATAAACGAATTTTCTTTCGTTACTGTACTACAGTTACCTTTCTTATACCTGGACAACCCTTCTTTTTGGATAATATGAATTAAATTTCCAATGAGTTCAAATATCGAGCGGAAAATGATAATTGAAGATTTCTCTTAATCTTTGATCATAAACTAATTTTCTTTCGCTAGTGTACAGTAGCGAAAGAAAATTCGTATATGATTGAAAACAAAGTCAAATCTTCAATGTTCATTTTCCACTCTATGTTTGAACTCGTCGGAAATTTGATTAATATAAGGAAGTTTTGTCCACATATAGTACCGCGAGAAATTTTTATATGAAGTTAAATTCCACGTGGGATAAGTTGAATTAGTTTTTCCGGTTACAGACTAACCTTGAACGAATTTTCTTCCGCTGCTGCACATGAAAGAGTATTGATCGCAAAGTAACACTTCCAACTGCAGCCTGGGTACTGTAACGATAAAAATCGTAATGATTCAAGATTAACGTAAGATGTGGATGGTAGGTACCAGTCAAATATTGAACAAAATTAGAATTTTATTTGAATAAACGTTTAGCTTCCATCAAGAGACCCAGCGACAGTCTTGGAAAACAGCATCTATTTGAATCGCCATAGGTGAGTGTATTTTTTACTGATCTATTAAGTTAACGAATTGGCATACTGTTTTGAACATAAGATGTGGAGGTTTTCAAACCCTTGCTCATGCTTGGGATGTTACCAACAGAATCTATAGCTCTGAAAGTTTTTCTTGCTTTGAAAATATAAAAGAAAACTTCTGACAACTACTTGAAATGTATCTTTAGATAGCAGCATGCAAATATCGTTATTAGTTGATCCAAGACACAACTTCCGCTAATCATGTCGTTGGTGTACTGATAATGTGTCTAGAGTAGTGGAACTGCCCTCAGTTGGGCGTCATTGTCAGTAGTTCAGCAATTTCAACTAGGTATATCGTGGCCGAATCTATTCTAAATATTTGTTGGCATGATTATTGTGTTTGTAATGCATCTAGTTTGGCCTTTTATAATGTTTTTGAGTATATGTCTCGTTATTATTTTATACCTCATATTAGGAAATAAAAACATTTACTTTAAAATTGAAATACCTCTTGAAACTATTGACTTGTTTAATAACAGAAGGCTTTCTTCAATTTGTCCAGTTGCCAACCAAAGTTTGTTTCCCCACCCTTTCGTAACTGTCAACGTTTCATCTGGCAGCCTGGCCGTGCACCCGGACGGAGTGACCGTAGCGACTGGGCAGGTGAAGGGACGCGACGACGAAATCGACGCTGTGAGTACTCGCTCTCAAGCATTTGGGTCAGAGTACTCGCTCTCAAGCATTTGGGTCAGAGTACTCGCTCTCAAGCATTTGGGTCAGAGTACTCGCCCTCAGGCATTTGGGTCAGAGTACTCGCCCTCAGGCATTTGGGTCAGAGTACTCGCTCTCAGGCATTTGGGTCAGAGTTCTCGCCCTCAGGCATTGGGGTCTGAGTTCTCGCCCTCAGGCATTGGGGTCTGAGTTCTCGCCCTCAAGCTTTGGGGTAGAGTTTTTGCCCTCAGGCATTGGGGTCTGAGTTCTTGCCCTCAGGCATTGGCGTCTGACCTCATGAGTCCTCGGAGGTTGAGCTATACGTCATTTGGAGCAATTGCGAGTAGGATTTCGTATTAAATATTCGTCAAGACGGTAGGAACAAGACGGCAGGAACAATAAGATGGCAAGACCTGGTGTTCTGTGAAGTTCCCCACAGTCTACTGCCAAGATTAGGGCAGACTCTGCCCTGTCAAGTCTCAAGCTGCGGACAGGTACAGCTACTACGATGTTAAACTGTTGAAATCTTCTGAAATATAGCTGCATGTCATTTCCATACGCTCATTTCTATACACAATTTTTTTTCCCATCCTGCATTTATAGTTATATTTTCGAGTTGCATTGCAAGCATTTTAATATGGAATGATTATAACGGTTTTCATTTAAAGTTAGAGGCTAACATATTGACAGGTAATTACATTTGAACATATTTGATTTGTCTCCCGCCCTTATTATTCGTCAACTACTCGGTTCCCCGCCTTATAATCCACTACTACTCTGATCATCACTTGTAATCTGCGCAACTACTCTGTTCACCTCTTTATAATCAGCAACTACTCTCTTCACCTCCTTATAATCAGCAACTACTCTGTTCACCTCCTTATAATCAGCAACTACTATGTTCACCTCCTTATAATCAGCAACTACTCGGTTCACCTCCTTATAATCAGCAACTACTCTGTTCACTTTCAGTAGTATATACCGGATCAAAACGCAAATTAGTGAAGGATTATAGATAGGCGTTAATAGAACACTTTTGGTGGGCGGGGTAGGGCGCAATGCTGCAACCTTGACTCAAGCGACCGTACGGGGGCTCGCGCAGAAACGGGGAGCGGGGGGCGTAGGGTAGGACGGGGGTCAGTGAGCGGAAAACATGTTAACAGGATTTATATTTACATAAGGGTATTAGCATTTCTATGCTTGGGGGATATTGCAACTTCGTTGCATGTCATATTGCTTGTTCAATGGTGTGTCCTCTGAATGTTTTTTGGGGTATTGACAAACATACATATATAAGAATTTTATTGATAATAATTTATATGTAGTATTATATATCAAAAAGCCCCACTTTCCGGACACCTCCATGATTAATTTTCAACCTCGATATCATTTTCTACGTTATTCGATATTGATCAATTTTACATGTGGCATAGATTCAATTAGTTTATTGTTATTTTCATCCGATTGTATTAATCGGTACCCTTGAGCTAAGCTTTACTTACTTCTGCAGTAACCCGTTCATTCGTATTTCTCTGTGAGCTAACCGATGAAGGAAAATAGATACAATATTTGCAGGATGTCTGAGTCATTCCTAGAGAAGAATCACTTATGGGTATAATTGACTCATTCGATGCTTGATTGGTGGGTTCGTAGCAGTGGGGGTTGGGAATTTTTTGTATGTTTTGTTCATTTATCACTTTTCTTTTATAGGATTAGTGTGGTAGGCATGTCTTATAACTCAATTTGCAACCTTAGTGTGAGAACGGCCCTGTTTGTACCAGCCTGAAAGTAGGATTGCAGGCAAGGTTCTGTGTTTCCCATCTATTTATTTCATATGTATATAATAGCTCTAGGAATAGTAAGATTTTTTTTTCAGGTTGTTTGCGGGTTAATGTATATTTTTTCTTAGGTATCTTCGTTACGAGAATCTATCTACCTATATTGCATTATCCAGGTTATAACCAGGTATATCAGTGTTCCATTGACGTGGTGTTCCAATAGCAAAAATACCTAAACGATATGGATTTACTGTAAGTTAAAATATTATGTTAGGTCTACTTGGTAATGATTGATTGATTTATGTTGAATTTGTATTGTTTCGGAATTTCGATCAGTTGACTCCTAAAGTTTTAGGCATTTAAGGGTATTTTAAGTTTGCATCTTCCACATTATTTCAGGCATAATGGGTCAGTTGTTGCATCATTGTGGTAGTTTTATATGTATATATGACATTCTGTTACGCTTTAGCCATGGTTATTTTGGTTGAAGAGATGTTAATTTAACCCTTTTTTCGACTCGGTTGAGGCTAATTTCATCAGATTTTGTATGTACTGTAGCGTATTCGTGTTGAAGTATTTCACTTCATTCACTATAGGATTCAGTTGTGTCGCTCGTATGTCTTGGTATCTTATTCACATCTATTGTTTGTTTGGTTAAATGCTAGTTCATTCACGTTCCCCACGTTTTTTAATGTTTAATTGGGTATGGTAGAGAATTGATCTTCTTGCTTTGGAATAACTCGTGAGTTTTAGTATAGGTCTTTCAGTTTTGTATGTTCGCTGTTGAATTTCCATCTTCAATGCAATCTGATGGTTATTTATACAATTTAGGATATATTACCTGTGTATCTGCAATATAGAACATTATTTCAGGTTTAATTTAGTCGCATGTTGTTAATTTTTAGTGCTTTTTTTTTATCTTCTTTCATCCTGATACAATATTTGACGTGGTTATTATAGATATAGAACAGACGATGTGTTACAAACTTGGTCTTGCTTTCAGGTTATTGTATGTTCATTGTAGGTACATTCTTCAATATTTAGGAGGAGTTAGAGTCCCCGAGGCAAAAACCTAGTCATGTTTATGCCTGTTTGAATAATTAAACCGATTTACTAGGACGAATACCCTAGTGTATTACTTTTTTTATGAATTAGAGCAGAGTAGAGCATCTTATTTAGCTATTTTATATATGTTGTTGTTGTAAGTTTTTTTCCTCGCGACAATCATAGGAATGTATGTTAAAGAGGTGTAAGTCCGTGCTGCATCATTGTGGAATTTCCGTATTTGAACCCTAGCATGTGTATAATGTAACGTTTAGAAGACGATTTACTGGATGGAGGGGTCCTAGTTTAGAGGTGGTTTACACTCTTTGGTTGTCAATTTCTAGTTCATCCATGTTCAACGTGAATTATGTATGGCCTTATCGATGTTGATCTTGAGCTCCATGCGTTTGTTTGTGAGGTTCCGTAACAAGCTGCTCATCGTTGTTGTGGTGTACTTAGATCGTTAGTCAACAGAAGCCTAGCTTTTTATAGCCACAATCTCTGAGACTCATTCTAGACCACTGTACCTGTGGCTAGATTTTCGGTTACATCCAGGGTGTGACTTAGTTCGATTTGTTCAGAGACGATGGGCTAAACAGATGCGAGGTACGTCTGAAGTATTGTACGTGACAGGGTGTTACCTCTAAATTTGTTATATATTACTGGTAGATTGCTGAGAAGTGACCTAGTAAAGCATTGTAGAGTTTATTTTTCTGACACAGTGGGCTTGGATTTTTTGTTCTGCTAGAGGCATAGCATCAGTTAGATCTAGGAATTTAGTTATAGATTTGAACAGGCATCGTAGTAAAAATAGCATTTTTCTCATTAACTCAAAGGTAAATGTCAGTTATTTTCGGTATGGCTGTTATGTTAGTATACGATCTCAGTCATGAACCAGATCACGTGGGATATTGGAGTAGGGTTCATCATCTGGGTGCGGTAGGATACACCGTATATAATAGTTGATCGTTGTTGCTCAGGGTAGAGTAGAGAATCTTATTTCGCTATTTTTATAGATGTTTGTGTACATTTCGATTTGATATCATGAGAATATATCTGTATTCGATATAAATTTGCCTAATTTCATGGAATGTTGGGTATAAAGTACGCTTATTTGGATGTAATGCTTCAAAAATTTGGTGTGTTCCCCCTCTCGACATTTGATTTGGGTCCGGTTCCATGTTGTCTTGGAGAACTAACTAATCTATCGAATTTGTCTTGAGTGTTTGTGTTGAGATTATTCAAACTTTTAATGTTCATCTCAATTATGTTATCCGCTCGGATGTCTTAACTAGATGCTTATTCCCGCCAGTCATAGTTTTATAAATAATTGTGATCCATTTGCACTTTAGACGCTTAGAAGTTATTGTTCAATTCAGGCTTTGTTATGAGACTGCGTTCTAATTCAGAATATTAGACTTATATGAGCATTCACCAGATCCATTGTAGCATTTTTCACTGAAGGTCGTGATGATGGTCATAAACCTAACTCATCCCATCCTATCTTATCCTATATTTGTCCCCCCGTTTCCATACTTATGTTAGGTATTTTCTTCATTGTTTTTTTAACCTCCATCCTCATCAAATCTATCCACTTGACTCATATTTTACCAATTTTTACCAATTTATGTACCTACTTATATATATTTTTTTTTCACGTAGCCTGTTACGTCTCCAGTAATGTCGACTATTGTCAAGTAAGGTTAGATGATCGCTCGTTTGTGGACTTCCGAGTTCAAAACGGTCATGTAAGCATTCCGCGTAAGTCAGTGTTTGTTACGGCTGTTAAAGCGTTATCATGTTTTTTGTATGGTTTCACTGTTGGAGTATGCCTTTTTGTTATGATTGATGTGCTGCTCCTACCATTTTCGTCTATTATAACGAATATTGAATCAATCCACTCTAACTTTTTTTCTACAGGTCTGTGATGTAAGGTCCGCAGTCAACAAGATCTAGGATTTAATCGATGCCTAAGGTACATAATTAGCGAAATATTTATCAATGTACGACATCATAGATCAAATATCAATGAATGCAAAAAGAGTTATCATACACTGCCAAATACATTAATACTTAGGCAACCTAACCTAACAGTCATCCTAACCATTAGTTATGTAGTTTCATTCAAGTTAGATGCTTATGTATGATATTGATATGTATGAATCTCTACATTGGGCTGTATATTTACCATATCAAAACCAGTTTGAATGTATTTCTCCAATTTAATCCAGCAAATATCCTCTTGCAGATGTTTAGAGTCCACAATTTTTATCGATATCTCTGTTATATGTTTGGATGAGACTCAACAGGTAGGTTCCACAAGAACAAATTCACTTCATTTGTTGCAAAGTTTTTTAATGGGGATCAGTTATACGCGATTATAAGTTCGAAGATCTAGTCATCCTAACCATCTTGACCAATAATTATATATTTTCATTCAACTTTGATGGTTATGTATGGTTTGCAGTTATAGATATATGCTTATGAACTCCCCACATGAATGTATTTTACGTAGTTTTCTTCGATATCAAACACCATGGACACACATGAACACTTTTGTACGCATTTACAGGGTCGTTACAGTCACTGTGTCGGCACATGTGTCGGTACAACGCATATATACAGCGTCGTTAGCGTCACTATGGCGGCACATGTGTCGGCACCATGTAGGCATTTTCATACATTTAATGCAAAAGGGTTACCATACACTGCCGGATGCATTAATACCTACCCAACCTACCATATTTTTCAATCGACTTTTCATGCATGCATATGATTTTTCAGTGTTTTAGAATTAATACATAACAAATATCTACACATTTTTTATCAATCCTATGCAGTTTGAAAGACAAAGCCGATTCTGATTTAGTAAATCATCAAAAACCCAACCTAACCTAACTTGTATACGGTATACAGTCATTGATATAGACAATGCATAACAAATAGCTACACTTGACTCTACATTTTGATCAATCCTTTGCAGTTTAAAAGACACATCCGATTCTGATCTGTTAAATCATCCAAAACCTATCCTTACCTAACTTATGTATGGTATTCAGTCATTAATATATACAATGCATAACAAATAGCTCCACGTGACTCTACGTTTTGATCTATTTTTTGCAGTTTCGATACGCACTTTCAATTTTTGATTCAGCAAAACTTTCACGACAATTCGATGTTGCCTCCTACTCACATTGAATATGCAATTCATTGCTTAACCTCTGAGTTTTAGAATACTATAAACATTTGATTAGGGATTGACGTGGTTTATTAATGCATTATTAGTATTCATTACAGATCTTGCTGTTTTCATCAGTACTTTCTAACTCGTTCTTTTGATTTATAACAACATGATTCCCACATCCATCCATTCACATCATCATGACGTTTCAGATCATTCTCAAATTCCTTCTTATTCTCCAGCATATCTTTGATGCGAATGACGAAGGCTGTCCCGTTCCCGTGAGTCCACAAATGTAACGCTTCTTCTTCCTGAACCTTAATTATTCGAAACTTCTCCAATTCAAAGTCATTCTGATATTCATCTCTGAGGATTTTTTGCATATGTTCCAGATTTTTATTTTTTTGTAGGTAAAATTCGTATTCCGGTATCTCATCATTATTACAGTCAAGACGATGATTTTCCACTTGGATCTTATCAATTTCGAGTTTTGCTTTCTTATTCCCCTTGAACTTTGTTACATACGTCTGTAACCCGTTGACATTAGTTACCCAAAACCGACTTCCTTGCCTTCCTTCTATTTCCTTCATCCATGTATGAATGTTAGCTCCCACTCTTTTGATTCTTTTATCACCCATTCTGAGATAACTGGTATTTTCAACACTACTCAATATTTGTTCGATCCGACTCAAATCATCTTCGGAGATTTCTCTTTCCACAACACGTATTCTAATTTTTGCCACGTGATCATTCATTGTTGTCTATTTGAGGATGAACTGTCCTGCATCAGTTACTCAACGTGTAACTGACTCCATTCGCAGCGTGCAGATACCTAATATAACATGAATACATGTTTGATCTTGCAAAAAAATTGGCCTATCATCGCTCGCCGCGGTCAACATATATGTATGTACGTACGTACGTGTATAGAGCTGTACACGTACGTGCATGTGTATAGTCAAGCGTATGTACGTTTACATAAGTTGAAAATATATATATATATTTACCAAGATTTAAATTTCAATATACTTTTAAAATTGAAAATTTAAATAAAAATTAAAAAAAATCGACTTCCGGACTTTTCTTTAGTAGCCAAGTTATCAGATCAATCGATTGATTAGCCTCTGTCCGTCCGTCGATTTTTTTGACATTTATATGGAAATTTTTAATTTTGAAATTATATTGAAATTTGAATTTTGTTGAATATATATATATATTTTTCAACTCATGTACACGTATATACGCTCGATTATACACATGCACGTACGTGTACAGCTCTTTACACGTACATACGTACATATATGTTGACTGCGGCGAGCGATGATAGGCCAAATGTTTTGCAAGATGAAACATGCATTCAAGATATATTAGGTATCTGCACGCTGCGAATGGAGTCAGTGACACATTGAGTGTAACTGATGCAGGACAGTTCATCCTCAAATAGACAACAGTGAATGATCACGTGGCAAAAATTACAAAACGTGTTTTGGAAGAAGAAATCTCCGAAGATGATTCGAGTCTGATCGAACAAATTATTGAGTAGTGTTGGAAATACCAGTTATCTCAGAATGGGTAAAAATAGAATCAGAAAAGTGTGAGCTATCATTCATATACGGATTCAGGAAATAGGAGAAAGGCAAGGAAGTCGGCTTTGGGTAACTAATGTCAACGAGTTACAGATGTATGAAACAAAGTTCAAGGGGAATAAGGAAGCAAAACTTGAAATTGATATGATCCAAGTGGAAAATCATCGTCTTGACTGTAATAATGATGAGATACTGGAATACGAATTTTACCTACGAAAAAAAAAAATCTGGAACGTATGCTAAAATTCCTCAGAGATGAATATCAGAATAACTTTGAATTGGAGAAGTTTCGAATAATTGAGGCTCAAGAAGATGAAGCGTTACATTTGTGGACTCACGGGAGCGGAACAGCCTTTGGCATTCGCATCAAAGATCTGCTGGAGTATATGAAAGAATTTGAGAATGATCTGAAACGTCATGATGATGGGAATGGTTGGATGTAGGAATAATGTTGTCACAAATCAAAAAGAACTAGTTAGAAAGTGAAGATGAAACCAGCAAGATCAGTAATTAATACTAATAATGCATTATTAAACCATGTCAATCCCTAATCAAATGTTTATAATATCCTAAAACTCAGAGGTAAGTAATGAATTGCATATATCGTGTAAGTGGGACGCAACATCGAATTGTCGGGAAAATTTTGCTAAATCAAAAATTGAAAGTGCGTATCGAAACTGCAAAAAAAAATCAAAACGTAGAGTCAATTGGAGCTATTTGTTATGCATTGTATATATCAATGACTGAATACCATACAGAAGTTAGGTTAGGATAGGTTTTGGATGATTTACTAGATCAGAATCGGATGTGTCATTTAAACTGCAAAGGATTGATCAAATATAGAGTCAAGTGTAGCTATTTGTCATGCATTGTATATATCAATGACTGAATACCATATATGAGTTAGGTTAGGTTGAGTTTTTGATGATTTACTAAATCAGAATCGGCTTTGTCTTTCAAACTGCATAGGATTGATCAGAAATGTGTAGATATTTGTTATGTAATAATCCTATAACACTGAAAAATCATATGCACGCATGAAAAGTCAATTGAAAAACATGGTAGGTTGGGTAGGTATTAATGCATCCGGCAGTGTATGGTAACCCTTTAGCATAAAATGTATGAAAATGCCTATATGGCGCCGACACATGTGCCGCCATAGTGACGCTAACGACGCTGTATATATGCGTTGTACCGACACATGTGCCGACACAGTGACTGTAACAACCCTGTAAATGCGTACAGAAGATTCATGTGTGTCCATGGTGTTTGATATCTAAGAAAACTACGTAAAATACATCAAGGTGGAGGGTTCATATGTATATATCAATAACTGCATACCATACATAACTGTCGTAGTTGAATGAAAATATATATAATTATTCGTTAAGATGGTTAGGATGACTAGATCTTTGAACCTAATATCGCGTATAACTGATTTGTTCGTGTGGAACCTACCTGTTGAGTCTCGTCCAAACATATAACAGAGATATCGATAAAAATTCTTTAGTCTAAACATCTGCAAGAGGATATTTGCTGGATTAAATTGGAGAAATGTATTCAAACTAGTTTTGATATGGTAAATATACAGCCCAATGGATATTTACTGGATTAAATTGGAGAAATGTATTCTAACTGGTTTTGACATGGTAAATATACAGCTCAATGGAGAGATTCATACATATCAATATCATACAAAAGCATCAAACTTTGATGAAACTACATAACTATTGGTTAGGATGTCTGTTAAGTTAGGTTGCCTTAGTATCAATGTATTTGGCAATGTAAGATTACTCTTTTTGCATCCATTGATATTTGATCTATGATGTCGTACATTGATATATATTTCGCTAATCATGTACCTTAGGCATAGATTATATCCTAGATCTTGTTGACTGCGGACCTTACATCACAGATCTGTAAAAAAAAAGTTGAGTGAATTTATTCATTATTCGTTATAATAGACGGAAATATTAGGAGCAGCACAACCATCATTACAAAAAATCTTATTCCAACAGTGAAACCATACAAAAAACATGATAACGCTTTAACAGCCGTAACGAACACTGACTCACGCGGAAAGCTTACATGACCATTTTGAACTCGAAAGTACACGAACGAGCGATCATCTAACCTTACTTGACACTAGTCGAGATTACTAGAGATGTAACAGGCAAAGTGAAAACAAAAAT
>SDVV010023268.1:0-12787 GCA_016164225.1 Gammarus roeselii | reverse complement strand
GCTAGCCGCGGAAAAACCAGTTCCTTCCGCCCGCCCCCCGCTACGATTACCCCGTACGCTCGGTGAGTCAAGGTTGCATGCATCGCGTCGTACCCCGCTGAAATGTTATGTGCAAATTCCCGTAGACCGGACAAAATCCGTCGTTCGCGGCCACCAAAATGACTCTAGAATGCCGTTTTTGCAGTCATACCTACTACTTACGTGTTCAGGTCACGACACACCGCACTAATTTCGTTGGATTCATCAGCAGTATCATGGAATGTAGCAGCCGCAATTCTTTCTTTATACTGGAAGCCACAGTTTCTCTGTGTCAAATTCTCTTGCAGAATGAGCAACGGGATTTAGGTTCCCCAGCTGGTTCCTTATTTCAGGTGGCTGCTCAGTGACCAATTTTTAGTCAATTGAAGCCTCTGTTCTTGCAAGTTATTGGTTCTCATTTCATTCCGTCTGTGACGTAATGAGTCGTGACATCGGTCTTGTGGGTGTTGATGGCTGTGTATTTTTATCTGTTATGTGCAGTCAGAAATTGATCAGGCAATGTTGCAGGTCTACATTTTTATTTGGTGCTCTCTTGAGTAGGAAAATTCCGAAACCCTTCACTGAAGGAAAATTCCGAAATCCTTGCAACAGGAATCAAAGAGTTGCTCCTCGTAATCCTCAGCGTAAACGGTTACTCGACTTGAAAGTTTGAGCAATCGTCCCAGGCACGAGGTCATCTTGAACAGAAATTGTTGCGGGCTTTTTGGCGCTGGGCTACCGATTAACTTCATCTGATACATGGTGTTATTTTAGCATCACTTCTCTCAACTGAGTGTAGTCGTTGGCTTCTTCTTCAGTAAGGCGAGAACCAGAGCCCACTGGCGAGTGGGCTATGGGACACTGCCCAACCATCTAGTTTCCAGTGGTTTGATCTTTGGAATTGCTCGAACCTCTCTTTGCATGTATCAGTTGATGTCGTCAACTCTGTTTACAAATAAGGAAACTTTAGGCGCTTTTGTACCGTTTCTATCTTTTCTTTATTACTGCACAGAAGTATTTTTGTTGTGTTCGTTACGGGAACGCTGAAGTTCATGTTCCTATTGGCATTGTTTCTGTCTCTGAAGTTCAGCTCCTGAAGTTCAGCTTCTTCTAAAATTCAGCTTTGTCCGGGAATCAACTTCTTAGCGTTGAGCGATCCTCTCCTGTGGTGTTCTCTCCTGCTCTTTTTTATATAAGCGAGAGCTTCTACTCCGCTTTCGCTGCGAGGTTCAGCGTTTACCGTCATTTCAGTGTTCAGGTTTTGTCACATTGGCCCATCATCACAGGATCGAATGACTTCACATAGATGGAGGGTAGTTTGTAGGTTCCAAGCTGCTAAAATCAGAAAATCAAATGATCCCAAAAATGTTTTGGCAATGCATCTAGATTTTGTAGCTACGAAAGCATAATAAGTTCCTTACACATTCATCAGCACAAAATAACCGGAGTCGAAAGAACCTATTGAGATCACAATCATGATATCACAGGTAACTAACACAGGTGTGTTGGTCCCCAGTGTGTAACGCCAAGTATTAAACACGTAAATTACTTCTCAACAATAATGATTGATACTAAGATCGATGGTGCCTGTGACCCAAGATTTATCCTGTATCTACCTGTGCACTTGATAAACGCAAGACATGGCATCTACTGGCAGCAGTGAGTAATCTGTTGCATAAGTAAACCTTACGCCCTAAAACAATATGAAACATCGCTCGTGTATTGAACGAAGTCTATCCTGCAGTGCTCTTTGAAATTCCTTACACGTCTCTTAAAATAAATAGACAAGGCAGACCGTGAAAATTAGTTAGTTGCTCGTAAAGGCTCCTCGACAGAGTTCAGTCTTGGCCGCCGTCTCAGTGCTTCAAAGATGCCTGCTTCTCGTATGGTTTAATTTTAGATGATCTCTCAGTTTTAGGGGCAACAACTGTCGCTTGCAGCATATTAGAGCTGCCTTTGAAATCGAGCTAACAAAGGTACGATGCAACTAATAAAAAATTAAGGACCCCTCAAGTAGGGGAATGACTGTCAATTTAAGTGCATATGTTGTTCTTGAGTTTTCATTAGACCAGTTTCGAATTGTATCAGTATTTATATGAATACAAATATGTTGAAGAGCTAAATGAAAAGATATGGATCACGCGAGAGTAAGTCAAATAGAAGTTCACAATATTATTTGGAAGTCTATAGGATTCCTAATGAATTGATGGCATACTCATGAATTTGAATGCACCGTGCAAGTTAGCATCACATGATACCGCCGTATGGTGAACATTTCTTTGACAACCCACTCACAGATGGTCCCTAAACAAGTTGACGAAGTCGATTTGGATGACCGACCCCATCCCTGTTACTGACTCTTACTGCCTCGAGCCTGCAATACTGATTCAGCATGACGACCGGCTACATCACTGATACTGACTCTTACTCCCCCGAGCCAGTAATAATGATTCAGCATGACGATCGGCTACATCCCTGTTACTGACTCTTACTCCCCCGAGCCTGTAATAATGATTCAGCATGACGATCGGCTACATCACTGTTACTGACTCTTACTGCCCCGAGCCTGCACTGCTGATTCAGCATGACGACCGGCTACATCACTGTTACTGACTCTTACTGCCTCGAGCCTGCACTGCTGATTCAGCATAACGATCTAACACTTTTTAAAAACTGTTTATTGTGTAGTTACACATCGTTTCACTAAATGTGGGGAGTATGTTTATTAAAATTATTGCAGCATATTGTTTGCACCATCATTCGTTATTCCTCCATATGAACCCCTACAGCAACTCTTCTTCCCTCTTGTGGTCCACCAAGCACTAGCTCATAAAACTCACGTTACGTAGCTCTTCTCCGATTTTCTTCTCCCCTTGAGCCCAACACAACTTCCCTCACTTCCCTCATGTTTCTCACACACCTGAGGTATCTTTGCATTTCAAGAGCCAAAGCAGGCATACAGTGGCAGTACTTCCACTCCATTACATGCAGTTAAATAGAGTATATTTGCCCAGCTCTCCTGAAGCTACAGAAGCCATATCAGTACGGTAGCACCATCTAGGCCATCTAGCCCCAATTGAGCCTTACACATCAGCTCTCTTAACCCTCGTTTCCTATTTGAGGGTCATACCTATTAGCTGCCATACGCTCTTGAGCCCCTAGAGGGCAATACGCATCAGCTCTCTTAACCCTCGTTTGCTAGTTGAGGGTCATACCTATTAGCTGCCATACGCTCTTGTGCCCCTAGAGTGCAATAGACATCAGCTCTCTTAACCCTCGTTTGCTATTTGAGGGTCATACCTATTAGCTACCATACGCTCTTGAGCCCCTAGAAGCCCATACATATTAGCTCCCACCAGCTCGCTGATGCCCATAGAGGCCAATAGACGTTAGCTCCTCTTAAAACTTCCTCTCCCCATATGATAGCTCTCTATACATCAGCGCTCCTTAGCTCTCTCGTGCCACGAGAGAGCTTTACATCAGCTCACCTTTGCTCACAGGTATGGCCTCCTCTTCGGGTAATAAAGTGCTCTGTCATTTACGAGGGCCCCGATGCTCTCCTCCCCGCACAGACGGTCCGTTTCCTGGGCCGGCTTGCGCTGTCTTGAGACTCCTTGTACCGTTTTTCCTGTCTTACTCCGTCTTGTGCAGACTTGCTACGTCAGCGCGTACTTGCACCGTCCTGTACCGTTTTATACCGTTCTGTTTCCCATTGTGCCGTATGGCTCCGTCTTGTGCTATCTTGCGCCTTCTTGTGCCTTTTGTCCAACATGCGTTCTGATATTTGCTGATACGCTTTGAATAGCATTTTACACGCGTATATTTTTCCATTTGTAGAATAGCACAGACATTGGCAAGAGGTAACATAATCAATTCAGCGCCGAATTGAGCCACCTGCCGCCGTCTTGTACCGTCGTGCGCCGTCTTGAATCGTCTGGCGTGGTCTTGCACCGTCTTGCGCCGTCTTGTACCGTCTTGCGCCGTCTTGCCCCGTCTTAAATCGTCTTGCACCTACATGCACCTTATTTCACCTCTTGCCCCACCAGAGGCCTGCCGTTTGCCGATACGCTTTGTATATAGCATTTTTACGTTTACCATTCTTCCGTTTGTATATTAAAAAAGGTTTGTCGAGCGGTGCTACGGTTTACGCAAGGGCAACTCCCTACACAATTATAGAATCGATGCACCAATAAAGACTACCACTTAAATTAGATCGGAGTGAAATTGGCGGCTATTCAAGGCAGGGAGTTTACTCATAATAATTGGTGTTTAATTGAAGCCGGAATAATGAGTATGAGACGTATCGTGCAACACGCTATTGTTAATATTTGATCAACATATAAGTCAACATTTACTCCATTTCATTGACGATCGTAAGATAGAGGATCTGTTTGTAATTTTGTTTATTGGACCGTTGTGGTAAAACGGTGATGTGCCACCGCTGGTCAATGCAGAGAACACACGGGCTAAATTTGGTGTGAGTGCGTGTGCTATATAGAGGGAATAGGCTTTTAAACTTTCTGATAAATATGGGGTAAATTCAAGGTAGATTTGGGTTGAATGTGACTTCAATGCTGTGCCAATTTGTGTTCACTACTTTGCGCATTGACCGGAACAATAATGGGTTAGAACAGGGTATGGATGAATTGAAGAGAAATTGTATGTTATGAAAATACATGCGTTATGAATGCCAAATTCAAGTTATAGATGAAAATTAATTGTTTGGTATGTAAATAAATAGTGCAATACCGTTGGGTCAATATACTGTTAATAAAGGACAAATAAGTGCTTAACACGCAATAGGTGCTTCACACACAATAGGTGCTTCACACGCAATAAGTGCTTCACACGCAATAGGTGCTTCACGCGCAATAGGTGCTTCACACGCAATAGTTGCTTCACACGCAATAAGTGCTTCACACGCAATAGGTGCTTCACACGCAATAGGTGCTTCACACGCAATAAGTGCTTCACGCGCAATAGGTGCTTCACACGCAATAGGTGCTTCACACGCAATTGGTGCTTCACACGCAATAGGTGCTTCACACGCAATAGGTGCTTCACACGCAATAGGTGCTTCACACGCAATAGGTGCTTCACACTCAATAGGTGCTTCACACGCAATAGGTGCGTGGTGAAGATGTAACAGCAATTGTAAATGCGTATGCACGGAATATTCCACAAGCGCTTGCTAAGAAATATGTAAATATTTTTGTAGATACGAGATGAATTCGGTGTGTTTTTAGGTGACTTGCTAGATTAATAGGGTAGATAAATAGGGTAGTAAACACGGAATGCTGTGGCGCTCGTTGCGGTAAATTATTTAAATTCTGAAATGCAGAACATTTGAGTTTTTATTATTTTTCATTACGCGTGTTCGTGCACTGTAATACCCAGCGTTCTTTGATGGTACAGTTACCTAGCTGATGCGACCCAGCTAATCTGTTGGTTATAGTTACCAAGCTGATGCGACCCAGTTAATCATATTGGTTATAGTTACCTAGCTGATGCGACCCAGTTAATCAATTGGTTATAGTTACCAAGCTGATGCGACCCAGTTAATCAATTGGTTATAGTTACCTAGCTGATGCGACCCAGTTAATCAATTGGTTATAGTAACCTAGCTGATGCGACCCAGTTAATGTGTTGGTTATAGTTACCTAGCTGATGCGACCCAGTTAATCTGTTGGTTATTGTTACCTAGCTGATGCGACCCAGTTAATCTGTTGGTTATAGTTACCTAGCTGATGCGACCCAGTTAATCAATTGGTTATAGTTACCTAGCTGATGCGACCCAGTTAATCTGTTCGTTATAGTTACCTAGCTGATGCGACCCAGTTAATCAATTGGTTATAGTTACCTAGCTGATGCGACCGAGTTAATCAATTGGTTATAGTTACCTAGCTGATGCGAGCCAGTTAATCTGTTGGTTATAGTTACCTAGCTGATGCGACCCAGTTAATCTATTGGTTATAATTACCTAGCTGATGCGACCCATTTAATCTGTTGGTTCTTGTTACCTAGCTGATGCGACCCAGTCAATCTGTTGGTTATAGTTACCTAGCTGATGCGACCCAGTTAATCTATTGGTTATAATTACCCAGCTGATGCGACCCATTTAACCTGTTGGTTAAAGTTACCTAGCTGATGCGACCCAGTTAATCTGTTGGTTATAGTTACCTAGCTGATGCGACCCAGTTAATCAATTGGTTATAGTAATCTAGCTGATGCGACCCAGTTGATCAATTGGTTATATTTACCTAGTTGATGCGACCCAGCTAATCTGCACCAGCTAAATAGTTGCCCCGTTAATCTATTGCTTCTAGGTAACTAGATAATGCGATCCAGCAAATCTATAGGAACTAGTTAATTGGCTTATACGTCTGAGCAAATCTATTGATTCCAGGCAACTAGCTAATACGGTCCAGCAAATCTGTTGATAATAGTTAACTAGCTAACACGATCTGGCAAATTTTTTAACCGTTATACAAATTGTTACTTTTATATACAATAAGTACCGTGTTATTCCCAATAACAGAACTTGTCGTAGAAGATAAATGTAGACCAAACACCCGTTAAATTTGCATTATTTTGCCAGTAACCTATGTTAAGCTAACAGCCGTTCCGATCATACAAAATATACACCGTGTTCATTTCAGCATTCAAAGCCAGCCTAAAACTGGTGAAGATGACGAATTCAAAGAATCATAAATCAAACCGATTCCAATCAGGATTATGTCCCGGCCGGGCATGGGTAGTAAGATGGTCTGCTGACTCGTTCAGTAGAATCGTCATTCAGACATCGCAAGCACTATTTACACTTTTCCACTGTTGCTTTGATGCTTGATGGCTTGATGGCTGGAATAGATGCTAACAATTTCCACTAAAAGCACCTACTGAAGGTGTGTCGGTCTTTTGAAGCATAGCAATTCGATCTTACAAGACCATGGGCAACGCTAACATGAAACAATGACTTGGTTGATGTGTGAAGCCGTGCTTATCTAAACAAAGTTCCCGAAACAATGACTTGTTTGATGTGTGAAGCCATGCCTATCTAGTCAAAGTTCCCGAAACAATGACTTGTTTGATGTTTGAAGCCATGTTTATCTGATCAAAGTTCCCGAAACAATGACTTGTTTGATGTTTGAAGCCATGCTTATCTAATCAAAGTTCCCGAAACAATGACTTGTTTGATGTTTGAAGCCATGTTTATCTAATCAAAGTTCCCGAAACAATGACTTGTTTGATGTTTGAAGCCATGTTTATCTGATCAAAGTTCCCGAAACAATGACTTGTTTGATGTGTGAAGCCATGCCTATCTAGTCAAAGTTCCCGAAACAATGACTTGTTTGATGTGTGAAGCCATGCCTATCTAAACAAAGTTCCCGAAACAATGACTTGTTTGATGTTTGAAGCCATGCTTATCTAATCAAAGTTACCGAAACAATGACTTGTTTGATGTGTGAAGCCATGCCTATCTAGTCAAAGTTCCCGAAACAATGACTTGTTTGATGTGTGAAGCCATGCCTATCTATTTAAAGTTCCCGAAACAATGTCTTGGTTGATGTCTGAAGCCGTGCCTGTGAAATAAAAGTGTTCCTTAATTTATCATGCACGTGTGAATGAGTTCTATCTTCCTTGAAAGTGCAACCAATCCCATCTTTCTGTAACACGCAACAACAAAAAAAAATGTTGCGATGCCGTAGTGGAAATTTATTCAACAACATTGTCTACTTTTTTGTCTTTTTTGGTTAAATTTGACGCCACTTTTTGATGAGGCTGAAATACATCACAAGATTATTTTTTAATGAAATAATCAGAGTTTAAAAAATCTAATCCCGAATACCGGATTTTTTTTTTAAATATCAGTTCGGTTCATTTGAACACTAATTTTAAGAAGTATTAGCAAACACGTGTAAGCTAACACGTGTAAACAGAAATTTAAGTCTTCATCTAAACAGTGGAGAATCAAATAAAATGATGACAACAAATGACACGACTGCTTATTTTTTTCAGTAGTAAATATTTTTCACATTACCAATCAACCACTTAACCGCTCCAGCCTCGCGACCCCCAACAACCTCTTGACAGCTACACTGCCACCGGCCAACGTCTGATTGATTTTGCAGACGATAAGTTCATGACCCAAATGGTGAAGACACCTACATGGGGTGAGCAATATTCTTTATCTCCTATTTAGTGCAAGCGACTCTCATGTCACGAACGTCGAAGTGGGCGAACCACTCGGAACTAACGACCACAACTGTATACGTTTTTTGATAGAGCTCGAGTTGAAAACGTCAACAAACTGCGAAAAAGTCTCTAACTTTAAATTAGCCAACTTTGACGGCTTAAGAGAGTCAATGGCGTCAGCAGACATAACCCTCGGACAAGATGTCAATCAATCGCTTAACACTTTCTTGACTGCACTTAAAAATATCGAATATGGGCATATCCCGCACAAAAACTGGCGAACATCAGTCAATCAGCCTAAGTACTGGGAAGAAGAATTGCCGCGTCTTCAGTCACGAAAGACAGCAAAACACTCGATAAAACAGAAACATCCACATGACGACATCGTAAAAAATTAATACAACATCAGCAGAAGAGATCTAAAGAGGGTCTAGAAACGTAAGATGAAGGATTATGCAAATGAAATTGCCGTCAATGCCAAAACAAATCCAAAACAATTCTTTAGTTGTATTTCGAGTAAAAAAAATCCAGATCTGTAATGGGTCATCTCGAGAACGATGTTGGTGAGTTAGAAACGGGCGACACCAAAAGGAGTGCCCTACTTAATGAATACTTTTGTTCAGTTTTTACGTTAGAGTATCAGGATATTCCTAATCTAGAGGATGCCATAACGGGAAGATGAATTGAAGCCCTCAACTTTTCACCCACCGAAGTTATTAAATATATGGCTAAATATAGTTTTAAAATCTCCAGGTCCAGACTGAGTTCATCCCAGAATTCTAGAAGAGACTAGAGACGAAATCGCCGAACATTTATCAAACATTTTAGCCCAATCTCTCACAAATGGCACCTGCCGCTCTAAATGGAAGGGAGTCAGCGATATACCATTTTTTTTAAATAGGACAAAAAGTGTCCCGGTAACACCGTCCAATTAGTCTTACCTTAGTCATTGTCAAATTGATCTAAAGTTTGATAACGGATAAAATTACAGAATTCATACAATCAAACAAACTGATTGGTGACTCTCAGCATGGCTTTAGACACAACCGTTCCGGTCTCACGAACCTGCTACTTTTTTCAAGGATATAGTTGAAATTCCGACAGAAAATCTCCAATCGATATCAATTACTTTGACTTTCAAAAGGCCTTTGATTATGTCCCCCACAAGCGTCTAATGAGTAAATTTTACAGCATCGGTATTCGAGGCGAGCTTAACAACTGGATAAAATGCTGGCTTATGGACATGCAGCAGCGAGTTGTACTTATAGGAGCTTCCTCCCTCTTGGGTAATGTCTCAAGTGGCGTGCCTCAAGGATCCGTGTTAGGTACACTTCTATTTACAATATTCATTAACGATCTCGTTAGCAGCGTACTCTTGAAATTAGCAACTTTGCAGACGATACTAAGATAGGAGGAAAAGTACAAACTGAACTTGAGTGTCAGCAGATCCAACTGGCCTTGAACAAAATTGTTGATTTGTCAGAGAAGTGGCAAATGAGATTTAATATAGCCAAAAGTAGAGTTATGCACATAGGTCCTTATAACCTCAAACACGGATGTTCAATGTCCGGAAAGGAACTCATTCTTGTTATCGAAGAGAGAGTTTTTTGGTGTCATCATTAGTAACGACTTAAAAAGTAGCAAGCAATGTTACGATGGTGCCATGAAAGGCAACAAAACGCTAGGTACGATATCCCTCACTATGCCATACAAAGGCTCACATAGTATGTTCAAGTTATACAATGCATTTGTTAGACCACATCCCGAGTATTCCGTTCAATTCCGGTCTTCTTATCTTGGAAAAAACGTTATTAAATTAGAGAAGGTTCAACGCAGAGCTACCAAACTCATCCCTTCACTGCGGGATACATCATATGAAGACAGGCTACGTGAACTCAATCTTTATTCGATAGAGAAACATCGCGTCAGAGACGACATGATTGAAGTGTGGAAAATTTTGAAGGGTAAGGAAAACGTTGACCGAGCGTGCCTTTCACTCTAGTTACGAACGGAGTGACTATGAGCAATGGATACAATATCGTTGGGAAGCGTTTCTCACTCGACATCACGCTCAACTTCTTCACATATCAAGTGTTCGAAGAATGTAACAAACTTCCAACTGAGGTTGTAAACAGCAATAAAACCGAAACGTTCAAGTCTCTGCTCGATAAGTTCTACGTAAATCGCCGATAGATAGCTAAGCCGTTCCCTTTCTTGATGTTATAAAAACAGAAATGGCACGTGAAGCTTTCTTAGACGTTCTATTAAGAACTAATCCTCTTGCTATATAAAGGCAACCTAGTTTGGGCCAATAGGACTGTTGTTGTCTTTTTATACTTGTAAAAACATGTGAGCCTCCTGACCCAAACTAATCTCCGGATCCCCGTCAATCTTCCGACCATCAACGACCTCCCGCTCCACATCAACCACCCAACCTCCATCATCCTCTCTACCCCCATCAACCTCTGGTCCTCTCCAATCACCAGTTCTCCATTAACCACTAAGCCACACCAACCTTCATCCCCATATCAACCATTTCCCTACCATCTACTCCCTGACTAACCTCTCCCTATCCAATCAACCTCTCCCCATCAACGTCTCCCTCTCGGTCACCCCCCATTTCGCGTGCAGGCCTTCACGGCCTAATGTTGAGCCAACCCTCAGCCCTCAGAGCTGGGCTCTGTTCTCAGCAGTTCCGTGCAAATAATAAATGCCGATTGTGGCGAAACGCTTTGCGTAGCTTGACAATAATAACTTAACTGCCGTGGGTTCCCTCCTTGTTGGTCGGGGCGAACGGAGTCTGATATGACGAGGAACGCAAGGTTTCTTGAAGTGAGGGTTTACTCATGTGTAAATATGTTGGAGAAATTATTTTGATCGTTGCAAACACTTGGAAACGCTGGTTTAACTCATTTTTACAGCTGCCATATAAATTGTATTACTAAAATTTAACGGAATAAATACTAGAATAAACTTCTCGTTGCCCTTTTTTGAACATGTTTTCCTACACAACATGAAATAATAGAATACACCTCATAGATAATTGTTTCATCATTTCTTGGTATCAACGTTTTTAGCTGAGAACATTATTGTTCTATTTCCGTCGATAACAAGAATGCGATAAAAAATATGAGTCTACACTGACCTAACATAACAGAGTTTTTGAAATTTGACGCAATAAGAACATATGTAGTATGTATTGTTTAACATGACCCATATTAAATTGGACTCAATAAATAGTGTCTATTCACACTCACTTTACTATTCCCGGCAATGGTTTCGGAAATATTTTGCATCCTACTTGCTTTCAAACATTTCATTAACTTCCGAAGCTATAATTCATACAACGTACGTAATCTCATTCGAGATTAATTTTAGCAAACAAAAATGCAAGACATAAAACTCACTCATCAAAATATAGAGCGATATTCCCTACGGGGGAGTCTGCATTAATTTCGCGTTGGGACTCCGGTGGAACATGGAAGCAAATAATAAATATATAGAGCGATATCAAGGGTCACGAGTAGCACCAATATCACAGCTACAGGCTCAAGAACTCAGTGTTCTGGGTAACGTTGCCGATGGCCTCGTGAGGTTTCAAAATTTCCTGAGTCGGAGAATATTTGCTGTAAATAAAAGAGCAGATAAGTTTGTTCGTGAACTAGTCGAACGAGCGTCTCAGAAAGGCTTGCACTAGTCAATTACTAGTCAGTTTCTACGTTCGCACGTTAGTAAAAATTATTCATATACGCATATTGGTGCTCATCTCCTCGGAGCAGCGGTTCAATGTAACTGTGCATACACACACATATGCATGTATATATATGTTACATGTGTTTAAATGTATATACATGTATTACATTACAGAACAGATTGTGCTGTATCACACCGCTACCTTCTATACTCTTTCACCATCCACTACCCTCCTACCTTCTACCTTCACGCCACCTAATACCTGCCCCTGCTGGCGGCCCGTAACAGCTCGAGCGAGTTGTGATGCGACGAGCGGCCGTGCGAGGGCGCCGTGTGTCGCTCCATCAAACGCCCGTCCTCGTCGATAAGAGATTCAGAGGGGGGGGGGGGGTGTAGTAGTCTCAGCTATAAAGTTATTGCTTCACAGTCATTATTTTCGAAATACATTACACTGCAGTTACCAAGAGATGGTTTCTGTTGATTTGTTTCAATTGATCAAATGACTGTCAGCTTTACATAGAAAACTTCTTAACGAATTATTAATTTTTAAATTATTATGATATTATGATATTATGAATTATCATGATATTATGATAAAATACTGTCAATGTTTGAGAAGTTTCAGCAGTTGGTCGCCCCCTTCAGCTTGATTGTTCAAGGCTGGCCATTCTGTGTGAATGAGGATAGCCTCAGGGAAAATCATATCTTCGACCAATCTAGCTTATGTTTTGGTCTTCGGCCCAACCTCTCTCGAACAGTTGCTGTCGTGTAGACCACAGAGTATTTTGAGAGGGGAGGGGGTGGTTAGTTACGGATGATTGAGCAGTTAATGTATGAAACTTGAAAAAGTGAAATGTCATCGTTCGTTCTACGAAACTTGTTC
>SDVV010023267.1:0-12788 GCA_016164225.1 Gammarus roeselii | reverse complement strand
CGCTGTCGGGATGGTCGTGGGTGGGGGGGGCCCGGCCATTATGACGCGGCGGGGGTAAACCAGTGAAAACTGTGGGCCCTGCTGCTGACGACGGTTCCTCGGTACATTCGGGACCCAGAGTGTAAGTTGAGGGGCTACCGGCCGGACCCTTTAGCACAAAAGGGCTAAGTTGTGTGAATGTGAGCGTGTGAGGGTGTGAGGTGCGCCTTGCCGTCGGCCACCCCCCTTTCTGGGGGATGCGGCCTAGTGTCTGTATCTGTATTTTTATAATGCTCGTACCATGTATTAGAGGAAAAACTATTAGGAATGCTTGACAAATATTTACAAGGCAAGTGCATTGATGAAAAATACCAACACTTTATTTCTGAAGAGAGACGATATAATTGAATGAATAATGTTAAGTAATATGCCAAATGTTGTTCCATTTCAAATTTGAAGGGTTTTATCCACATTAGAACACTTTATGACCAAATAAAAATGCATGCTGTTACAGGTAGCTAGCTATTATACGAATATTTTCACTTATTTAGGAATGTTATCACGAAGTTATCCAGAGATGTGGAGGAAGAATGGGAGACGTTAAGGGATGCGTTGCTGAGATGTGCGAAGAAGGTGTGTGGTGTGCGCCGTGTGGGAGGGTGCTGGAGGAAAGGCTGCGAGTGGTGGAACGAGGAGGTCAAACTGGCGGTGGCACGGAAAAGAGAAGCGTTTGAGGAATGGTTGCAGGTGAAGTCGGAGGTGGCTCATGAAAGCTACAAAGAGAGGAGAAACGAGGTGAAGCGGGTGGTGAGGAGAGCCAAAAGGGACGCTGATGCCAAGTGGGGCAGACGGTTGTGCCAGAATTTTGAGGAGAACAAAAAAATGTTCTGGAAAGAGGTGAAGAGGGTGAGAAAGGGAGAGACTGTAAAGGAGGAAGTGGTGAAAGATGAAAACAGCCAGTTGTTGTTGGAAAGTGGTGATGTACGGAAGAGGGGGGCCGAGTATTTTGATGAGTTGTTGAATGTCGAGGATGACAGAGAGGCTGACATTGTTGCTGTGGGTGGTAGTGCTCGGATGCCAGTTTTGGGAGAAAGACTTGTTGCTGCGGACATTACCAGGGAAGAGATGCAGGAGGCGGTGGACGTGATGAAAGCAGGGAAAGCCCTTGGTTTGGATGGCGTTGCGACCGAGTGCCTGAAGAAGGGTGAAGTAACGATGGTCGAATGGTTGATAAGGTTACTGAACTTGCGTTTTGTGGCAGGCGTGGTACCAAGTGAGTGGCGCAGTGCCTGCATTGTTCCGCTATATAAGGGCAAAGGAGATGAAAATGAATGCTGCAACTCGAGAGGTATCAGTCTGTTATGTGTGGTTTTAAGTTGTACGGGAGAGTGCTGATCAAAAGGATTAGAGACTGTACAGACTGCGCAATTGGAGAGGAACAGTGTGGCAGGAGTGGTAGAGGGTGTACCGATCAGATATTTGCAGTGAGACAGGTCTGTGAGAAGTACCTTGCCAAAGGAAAGGATGTATTCTGAGCCTTCATGGATCTGGAGAGGGCCTACGACAGGGTTGACAAGGAAGCGCTGTGGAGGGTGTTGCGGTTGTATGGAGTGGGCGGACATCTGTTGAAAGCGGTGCAGAGTTTCTATGCTGACAGCCGAGCATGTGTCAGAGTGGGGAGCGAGGTGAGTGATTGCTTCACAGTGTAAGTGGGACTGAGACGAGGCTGCGTGATGCCTCCCTGGCTGTTCAACCTTCAAATGGATGGAGTGGTCAGGGAAGTGAACGCGAGTGTGCTGGGTCGTAGCTTGGAACTGTTGGAAGCGAATGGGCGGAGTTGGCAGTCGAGCCAGTTGCTATTTGCTGATGATACGGCCCTGGTTGCGGATTCGGAGGAGAAGCTATGTAGGCTAGTGTCTGAGTTTGGTAGAGTGTGTGAGAGATCAGGAAGCTTCGAGTGAACGTCGGTAAGTGTACAGTAATGAGATGCTCGAGGACTGTCGATGCGAGCAAAATAAGTGTATCCCTAAATGGAGAGCTCATGAAGGAAGTTCAGTGTTATAAGTATCTGGGCTCCCATGTGGAGATAACTGAACTAGTGGAAACGGAAGTGAAGGCGCGAGTGAAGGAGGGATGTAAAGTGTTGGGTGCACTAAAGAGTGTAATGAGATGTAGGACGCTGGGGATGGAAGCAAAGAGAGGGCTGTATGAGGCTTGGGGAGTGAGAGCTGAGGAGAGAAGAAGGTTGAATGTTTTCGAGATGAAATGTTTGAGGAGCATGGTTGGAGTAACGCTGAGAGACCGGATCGCCAACGAAGTGGTTCGAAACAGAACAGGGGTGGTGAGAAAGTTGGAACACAGAGTGGATTCGCGTGTTCTGAGATGGTTGGGGGCACATGGAGAGGATGGATGAAGGGAGATTGGTGAAAAGGGTGATGAATGCGGAGGCGAGTGGTCGCAGGCCTAGAGGTAGACCGAAGTTTGGTTGGATGGATGGTGTGAAGCAGGCATTGGGAAGGAAAGACATGAATGTGGAGGTGGCGAGAGAGCGTGCAATGAACAGGCGTGAGTGGAGAATGGTTGTGAATGGTTGATTTTGACGATGCTCTGATGTACTTTCCCGCCCTTGGCATCCCACTGTCGGGATAGTCGTGGGTGGGGGGTTCCGGCCATTATGACGCGGCGTGGGTAAACTGGTGAAAACGGTCGGGCCCTGCTGCTGACGACGGATCATCGGACTGCACTTGTGACCCTGAGTGTATGTTGAGGGTTTACCGGCCGGACCCTTTAGCACAGAAGGGCTAAGTTGTGTTAGTGTGAGCGTATGAGGGTGTGAGGTGCGCCTTGCCGTCGGCCACCCCCCTTTCTGGGGGATTCGGCCTAGTGTCTGTATCTGTATCACGAAGTAAATGTATTCACTTATTGGCATACCATCAATATTTTCATTGAGATGCCAGCCATATGCAGCAATACTGCTGATGCCAGGCATACGCCAAAATTCTAATCATGCCAGGCATACACAGCAATAATATTCATGCCAAGCATACACAGCAGTACTGTTCATGCCAGGCATATGCAGCAATAGTGTTAATGCCTGGCATATGTAGCAATACTATCCATGCCAGGTGTATGCAGCAATACTATTCATGCCAAGCATGTGCAGCAATACTATTGATGCCTGGCATACGCAGCAATACTATTGATGCCTGGCATACGCAGCAATACTATTGATGCCAAGCATACACTGCATTACTATTGATGCCAAGTATATGCAGCAATACTATTGATGTCAATCATACGCAGCAATACTATTGAGGCCTGGCGTGTGCAGCAATACTAAATACGATTCTACTTCAAATTAGAAGTAAAACCTAAAGTTTCTTGCAGCCAATGTTTCACCATATAAAAAAAGAGCTTTTTTTACTTGCCCCATTATATTAAACACATTGAAGTTAAAACTAACATCATTCAACAATAACTTGCCAATCTGTGTCCAGGTCTTGACCCCACCAAATGGTACCCCAGCAATGGTGGGTGGACTTACCACGTGGTAAGCACGGCCTCGGAGTGGATCTGTGCGGCCACCTTTGACCTTTTTATGCTGTCGCTGGTGCCGGAGTTTAAGAGCATCAGCATGGACAGTCCCCAAGTGTTCGTGACCATCGAGACACTCTCGCCTTACGGCAGCAGTAATGGTGGCCAGTACAGCTCCGTAGATTCCGTGGCCACTGGAGGCTACAATGGCGGTCACGGCTCACTTCTGAGTATTGATGGAGGGGGTATGGTTACCCCGCCTCTAGTGGAAGAGGCACAGCGCGCCCTGGTGTCATCACAGGACTTTGGTGCGGTGCAATCCTGAGGTCAACTCCCCGAGGAGGAAGCTGCTATTTCTGGATGCTATCGGGCAGTTGTAACGACAGTGACTAGACAGCAGGAGGCCTCGGGAAATCATGCTCGGCTTGACGATGATGTGGATGGTCATGATGATATGGCATCATCCGACAGAGAGACGTCCATTCATGAGACGCATCCGGACGGTGTCAGGGATACTACCGTCTACGGCGGTCAGAGCAATCCCAGAACTCTGCTTAGTGATGACCCTCCACTACATACCTCGAGTATAACTGATCTTATGCGCTTCCATGATACTTCATTCGTGAATGTCATGAAAAATACCGTTAGTTCATTAGCTCAAAGATTATCCTCTACTGTGACTAAATCATCAAGTAATAATTTTCAGTTCCCACGCTTTCATCTCGCTTCATCGTTCTTCCAGCGTTCAGACACGACAGCCGCACCAAATGTGGAGGACGACCGGGACGCATTGATTGACAATACACAGCATTCTGACGAGTCGGACAGCAGCATTGGCAGAGCAATCGTTGTAGACCAGTCCCAGCTTGATGCCTTTGTTGTGTTTCCAGTTCCCCTTTGCAATGCTACGGTTCATTCCAACGACGCGTCTCGGGGTTTACTGGAACAAACTGCTTGCCCAGTTTCCCTTACTGGTACTGGTTGCAGGTCTCCTTCAACTGATGCTGCTTTTCAATTCCGTGCAAACACATCAATTCCCCCTGAACATTCGATATGCACGAATATTCATGAGAGTGTAGTAGGAGAAGTAGGTGACTCATCCGCTGCGGTTGACTTTGACAACCAGGATAGTTGTTGTCCTACTCTGAGTGAGCTTACGTTAGGTCTTCCTCTTGGTACACGCGAGCCGTTGCTTTATGGCAATACCTTAACAGGTCCCGCCTACTTAGACGAGGTGCTATTATCATCCGTGCCTTCGTCCGTCTGTTCAACAGCCTCAAGACTTCCAGACCTGCTGGTGGAGTCCATGCTTGTTGACCACCAGAGGGAACCGTGCTGTGATGACCGCTACAGCGAAGCAGCGTGTCTCTGCGATGACGGCGACTTGAGAAGGAACTTGCTTGATGCGTGTCACCGCAGCTCCATAGAAGATGATTGCCAAGAGGCTTGTATGAAATGCTCACTCAAAGATTTTAGTTCATTGGCATCAACGTGGAGCAAGTGTGATAACTCTGTGATAACATCATGCGATGCAATCCTATTTAAGTCTTGCCTTGATTCAAATGACGCAGATACTGCACATGCACCCGACATCATCGTGACGGGGAGTGAGCACGCGGCCCGGCCTCGGGAGAATTTTCTTGACTGCACCACCGATGTTGATTCATTTCAGATTGTGGCAGAGAACACCACTCATGATGTAGTGTTGCCCTCATCCAGTGAAGGGTTTGAGGCACACCTAGTTAACGATAGCATAGCAAACCAAGCATTCGATACTTCCAGCAATAGTAGCATTGCAACATTTAGTGATCTGCTGACCTTTTTGCTTGAAAACAAGGACTCTCTTACTCGGGATGATCTCAAAGTGAACGTGCGTGAAGATTTTCTCAGTAGCCTCATTGAAGCAACCTTTGAGTGCAAAAGCAAGAGTCTGGTTAATATGTGTGCCGATACAGACATGGAAGGTGGCTCCTTGAATGTAAACGTAGGCTTTCGTGGCTTGGTGCGGTCTGGCAGTGCAGAAAAGAGAACTTATGTGGAAGCAAATGAAGGTGGATTTAGGAGTGAAGTGAATGAGGAGAGTACTGTCAAAAACAGTAATGCTGCTGAACTATCTTCCGACCAAAGCTGTAACAGCAAAAGATACATACCCAGTGGACAGAAAAATCCTTTTAGCATAGATAACTCTGGTGCTGTGATCGTGGATAATTATTTTAAGGATATGAATAGCGTGAATGATGTCAGCTGTTCTCTTCTTGTTTTGGAGCAATACCTCTCGGACTTTGACCACTCTCACTGTGAGAAAAGGATTACTCTGGGTACCGAACGGAAATACGACAGGGCCTCAACTGTCGTCAAGAAACACACGAAATTACATTACCCATGTAAAGTGCCAATCAAACCAAACCTTCATTCAATCAATTCAACATATTTTATCGATAAACTTCCAATTTCAGCTCTAAAACCAATGGCTAAATCTTCAATCGCTGACCCAGAGTTAAAAGTCATGGATGAGCACCACATTAACATGCGGTTCCCAGACTCAAACTTGATCACCCAAGACTCAAATGTTGATGAATCTCGCCGCATTGATGATTTCTCGCTCCTCTCGATAGACATTCTTATGGCGCTGAGCAACAACCGTTGCTGTAGAAAAAGCAAACACATCAAAAAACTTTTGGAACAAATACAAAACCAGAATGCTGGAGAGAGGTTGCTTTCTTCGGAAGAAATGTCCAAAGAGGTTCTCGACAGAATGTACACAATTCGCGAGTCTCTGCCGCTGGACAGTCTACTCTGTTCCATGCGCACGGTGACCAAATTTGGTGGCGACAAACCTGTTGTTGCACTTGCGCTTGAGGCGCTATTGATGCTAAAGAAAAGCACTAATAACAAGGATCTCTTCAACGAACTTAGAAGTTTTCACAAAGCAGCAGAACTATTTTGTTTGAGCCGGTGTGCACATCTCCTTGCTAGTAATTATGTCCAAACAGATGACTCCTGTGAAACAAACCATTCTCTCGTTCAAAACCAAAGTCCCTGTAGCAGTAGCTGTAATCTAGACCCAACTTTTCTTATGGAGTCATCAGAATTCCAGGTCCCTAAGTTCTGTCCAGCCTGTGTTATTCCAAACGCTGAATGTCCCCACCATTTTCCTTCGGTAGTGGAAACGGAAGATGAGACTACTTCGCTGAAGGAACTGTCTGTCCAACCTCCTCCAGACCCAGTGACACAATTTGAGAGGAGAGAAACTTGCAATGAGGTTATATACGACACATGCAAGGTGGTTCAATTGACGTCTCATTTTGCTGACGGTGAGAAAGGTAGTTTTTATGTTTCTCCAACTGTTGTTATTAAACCCGACGAACGATGTGAACAACATAGCTCTGTTCAGGGTGTAGAAGGTCATCTTCGAGCGTTGACGGCACCGAAAGGGTCAAAACTATCAGCTGCTGCTCAGGATGCAATGTATTTTGAACAAGATACAGAGACAGATGTACAACGCTTTGATACACGAAATATTCGCGATACGTACCGATTGGATTTTTCTCCGTCTGACAACTCCCTCCAGTCGCAAAGCTGTCCGCAGTTAATCAACGCTCTTTCTCTTGCTCCACTAGACTGTAGACAAGTTTCATATGATTCTCATATGCCTAGCCTGCTTTTCCGGTCTCAGTCTCGTCTTCGCAATTCATCTTCGTCCAATTTTGAAAAACATATCTCTTTTTCGAAACATATGGCAGACCTTCCCTTCCGCGCTAAAAAACTTTCATCTCAATCAAAGTCTGTATCTGCAAATTCATTGATCGTCTCAGGTGCTTCGAACACACTTTTTTCATTCTCTGCTACCAACGATGTAATGGTTGTTGCTAATCAAACTCAATCTTTTGTAGAGACTTCTTTTACACCAGAATCACACCAGTTGTCGCTAACTTCCTCCCGAACTGATATAGCTCATCTTCCTACTACACTAATTTACTCTATTCATGATGAAGTCACAGCTTCTGCTATTGCTCCTTGCACATCTTCACCAGCACTGCCAATGATCATTAAAGATGTGACGTCACTCCGGATAAATGACTCCCAGTCTTCAGATATTTTTCTTTCAATTCAAGCACCACCTACACGTTCAACTATCGATCAAGTACCGACACAAGCCCCACGCCCACGTTTTTCTAATCATCCCGTATGCACTCAAGCCCCGCCCGCAGCTTCACCTATTCATCTCGTACGTACGGAAGCCCCGCCTACACCTTCAGCTATGCATCCCGTTTCTGCTCAAACCCCGTCCCCGCTTCCAGCTATCCACCCATTACCAATGCAAGAAGCCCCACCCACGCACTCAGCTGAACATCCTGCATGTACGCAAATCCCAGCCACGCCGATTACGAACCCTTCGTCAACTTTGCCCGTATCATCTTACTCTTTGGCTACCAATTGCCGACCGTCAGCCTCTGCTAACTTGGAGCAATCGCTGGTGCCCGTGAAGTACGTGCAGCTGTCCGTGAGTCTGGTGCTAGCCCTCGTGGTGCACGCCATGCAGTCTCTTAGCACACTCATGATGGAACTCTTTCTTGATCATGGCGGTGATAACCAATACTGACTGGGACTAGGTCCAGTAGAGCAAGGAGCAAGAGGTTTGCAGTTGGTCAGGCATAACTTCTGAGACTTCTCTGACGTCAGCTGGATTGTTCTAACTCTTACCCCTTCGGCTCCAGTCTGCACGAATGACGCAACCAAAGTGTTAGTGCTCACCCAGTACCCGTCCACTATCTTTAGGATACTGTGAGACTAAGTGACTCTGTAAACTAATCTAGTTGATAGGAGTACAAGTACTGTGACTTCCATTTCTTTGTCAAATAGTTGCAGATTTCTGCTGATCGGTTGGTTTAAATCTATTTTCGATTTGACTAATCCATTCCTTTATTTTCGGTGTAAATTTGCTGGAGTGCTTGTAACTCGTTTTTTATTGCAGTGGCTACGTACTTTTAATATATTTATTCGAAGCTATTGTATCAGAGATTCAAATCCAGTTTCCACGTAGTTCACCTCAGCTTAGAGAAAATGGTGATTAACTCCCACTATATAACGAGACAAATTTACTCCGACCTCCAATGCAGAGTTAGTCGGCATGGATACTAACTTGAATTTGTGTTTTTGCAATACTTATGTTCACGTATTTTAGAGTTGCTATAAATAACGCAATAATCTTTATTTTCCCTTGGTTGCAATTCAATTCTAAGACACCCATCATGAAACCATCAGGCGGTTTTCCTACTTCCTGGGAGTGTAGAACACGCGCCTCATACTTCATCCTTCATGCTGGTTCGCACTGGGGTATTTTTGATGAATAGGAACACCCGTGAGGAGAATTTGTTTCTCCAATCGATGGTGTGCTGATGTAGTTGAGGAGTCTTTTCAATAAGCGAGCATTCTTAAAGGTCTCTCTCATTGAAGCTTATTGTGTTAAGTGTTTTCCTGAAATCACTTCCTAGCGATTAAAGAAAATCTAAGTAATTCACTCGCAGCATATATTTATACAACCTGTATTCTGTATAGCAACTGCTGAGTTGTATAGCCAATGTATAGTTTTCTAACCAGGCCATATACTGTGTCTTACCGCCTAGGCGTCTGTCTTTAAACCGGCTTGAACTCTCCCAGCCTCCTTGTACACTCGTGCCAATAAATTCTGCTTCTAGAACGAGATCGTTAGTTATACTTACAGGCATAGCATAAGTTAGGACAAATGATATTCGTGCCTTGATCAAATCGATTTGATTTAAAGATGTTGTTTGTAGCTGTTGCCAATCTTTTTCTTCTATTTCAAACATTAAAATTTAGCTATGTATATGTCTGAAAATGCTATGACATGAAATTTGTCCAATGGATGATCTGGGATATAATGTTATCCTTTGCGGTGTCCATTGATGGATTTGTGTTGACAGTTCCAGTGTAATTGTGATTCTGAATACGAGTGGAATCATTTGATCAGTGATCATTTGTACCAAACCCTGTTCTGGCTGTCAAGTATGTTGATGCTCTTTACTCATTTTATTACAACTTAGATCTCCATTACTGTGATCGAACACAAAATATTCTCTACAACAAAAAATTCATGCTTTCTTTGCATTAGTGGGAAATGTTCATAAAACCATGTTTAAAACATTTCTATTTGCTGTTGTTTCTGCAATCGTCCCTCTACCAAGTTGTCTATAGGCAAACATTTATGTGTACTAAGAGGAAGTACTTACGCCTATTGATTTTTTATTACACGCTATGATATTAATAACATACCCTCCCCCCCGGAGGGTGTGTTGCGAGGTTCCCGGCCGGACCCTTTAGCACAATAGGGCTAAGTTGTGTGAGTGTGAGCGTATGAGGGTGTGAGGTGCGTCTTGTCGTCGGCCACCCCCCTTTCTGGGGGATGCGGCCTAGTGTCTGTATCTGTATGATATCAATTGTCCCAATACTTGTACATGACGGAGGGGGGGGGGTTAACACCATTATTTCCCGTCATACTCTCATCTTCTCGTATTTAATCAATTGCATCGTATGTTCAATTTCAATATACTCTTAACTAATCTCTCCCTCTCCCTCTTGACAACTCTCCCAATTTAGTCGTTGCGCACCGGTCCTAAATGGTCTCTTTTCAGGTGGCTAATAACAGCCAAGTTGGGCTCATTCATGAAACCTTTTTCAACGACTCTCCTTTGCTTTTTCTGTCCATTCTTGCTGTTCTCGTGCATATAAGTCCCCACACTGAGTGTGGATCTCATACATGGGATCCCCATTTCCTTCCTCTTCATATCTTCTCTCAGCTTGTGTTGGGGGCGCATTGCCTCGGCCGCCCCAGGAAGACGGTGAGTCAATGCGGCTCTGAGCAGGGTAGGTTGAGTGCTGACATTCCTTGCTGCCACCTGGGGACTCATGGAACCATATGGCCTCAGCACCTTAGGAGTTTCTGTACCTCCTGTTGCACTCGTGCACCCACTGAGCTTTGCAGCGCACAAGACATTGACTTCACGCTGTGGTGAACCCAATCCCTATAATCTAAAATTGGCCTGTAGCTTGATGCAGCGCTGTTAGCTTGTTTGACGTTCGGTGCCAGAAGCCTTGTAACTTTAATTTGTCTACAGCTTGATACAGCACTGTTAGCTTGTTTGACGTTCGGTGCCAGAAGGACACCGACTCCAGTGCGCTAGAAGCCTTGTTACTTTAATAATTTGTCTATAGCTTGCTGCAGCGCTGTTAGCTGGTTTGACGTTCGGCGCTAGAAGGACACTGACTCCAGTGCGCTAGAAGCCTTGTTACTTTAATAATTTGTCTATAGCTTGCTGCAGCGCTGTTAGCTGGTTTGACGTTCGGCGCCAGAAGGACACCGACTCCAGTGCGCTAGAAGCCTTGTCACTTTAATTTGTCTATTGCTTGATGCAGCGCTGTTGGCTTGTTTATGATGGAACAACCTTACTAAATTATTCCATTAGAAATTATTATGTATTTTAATTGCAGTTTGATGCTGCGTTCAGTTACATACTATTGCTTCCTTATGTCCGTCTGAGTTCTCGTGAGAGTCTCGTAGTCTCTTAGGCGAAGATTAATCAAGGCTTTTCTCCATATGATTCCTGTCTACTGCAGCTCATTATTACATTAAGAAGAGCAAGCAACTGAATGGATGATGTAACTACTATTGACATTATTGCATAATCAAAGTGAAGTACCTTGATAATATGTCCAATGTCATATCCGAATGTACTACCTCATATTAGGTGACTATTTCACGAAGCCTCTAGTCTCACGATCTTACCTTACCGCAAGTGTTGAGAGCCGCCATTGAAGAGTTGATTCGTCGCTGCTACATTGCGTTACTCTACGGGCTCGGTAACACTAGGTCGGCAGTAATTCAGGCTGTAAAAACATTCTTCACTGCATCTAAATTTTTTATCGCATGTCTGCATAATTATTATAAAACGTTTGTTCATTGCAGCGCTGTTTTTAATGTTGTAAGTTGTAGCAGCTAATTGTTTCAATGTATCTCCACTCTTCAATAGAGCCGTATGTGGTGTTCTATACTGTTCAAGTTACTTCAATCTTCTTGGACTATCGGGTCTAGTTGGACGTTAACTCTAGTTTGCTGGACATTCTTGTCACTATAATCTAATTTCCTCCAGTGACACTCTCGTTAACAATCAACAGCGTCACTGTAATAGAGTTATTGAGCGTTCGTTTCATTTAAGCTTCTTTAAGCCATCTTGTTTGCCTCTTCATCATTATTTAATACGTGCTTAAAAAAAATCCACTTTACTAGAATTTAGTATATTTCCAGCGATAACATCGCCTCTTGAACCCATTACTTGTTAAGGAATTCTAGCGTCGAGACAGAACGACGATGAAGCAAGATCTGCATAATGTCTGGCAACCCTCATGTCAGAATCCAGTGTGATACATTCCTCTAGAACTAAAATGTTTTGTCTATATGCTGTTACGAGGCATCTACATCCTAGAAATTGTGTTCTTTCTTTGTGCTCTAAGACTCATCTACTGTACTCTGTTTCTTGGATGTTAAGCTGGGAGGACCTAACCGGGCTCACGCATAACCTTTGAGTCGTTCTCTTCTATACTACTTAGTTCACTTTTGACCCGTCTGTATCGTGTCGAAAACACGCCTCTATAACTGACTAACGATAATTTTGATTTTTTACCTGAAGTTTTCGTCATCTAATCATCTATGTGATGTCTTTCTTGTTTCATCAGTTTTCAAGGACTTACGACTCCCATAGCGTTTGATTGCAACCTATGATCTGAGTCGAGGGAACTTACGAAGGCTAACACTCAAGCTCCGGTGAAGTCTAGTCCCATAATCTAATCTGTGGATGTAATCACTACAGTCTCTCGTCTATTACATAAACCTCTCGGATGCCAGTTTTGGGAGAAAGACTTACTGCGGACATTACCAGGGAAGAGGTACAGGAGGCGGTGGACGCGATGAAAGCAGGGAAAGCCCCTGGTTTGGATGGAGTTGCGACCGAGTGCCTGAAGAAAGGTGGAGTAACGATTGTCGAATGGTTGGTGAGGCTACTGAACTTGTGTTTTGCGGCAGGCGTGGTACCGAGTGAGTGGCGCAGTGCCTGCATTGTTCCGCTATATAAGGGCAAAGGAGATAAAAATGAATGCTGCAACTCGAGAGGTATCAGTCTGTTATGTGTTGTTGGTAAGTTGTACGGGAGAGTGCTGATCAAAAGGATTAGAGACAGTACGGACTGCGCAATTGGAGAGGA